>CANUEY010583002.1:0-145588 GCA_948099555.1 Croton setiger
ATATATCCTAACTATAAAAACCTAATTACATAGAATAAAATATCCTAACTATAAGTCTAATAGCAAATGTCAAAAACGGCACATTTTTTTCTTAAAAGATTAATAAATTGTCGACAAAACGCATCATTGAACAAAGAAAAATAATGGAAGAATAGAAAGAAAGAAAAAAGGGCTATAATTGACTTTAGAATTATTGTTCTTTCTTTATTGAATTTATCTTGAAAAATGCATGCACTAATTCCACTGCCATTACAATATTTATAGACAAAGAATCCAAAAAATTTAATAATCAACAAGAAAAATACTTTCTTTCAAATTTGTATAGATATATATATATATAATATATTGATTTTCTTTTAATTTGAAAGGTGTATCGGATAATAAATGTGTTTGATAACAATTTCTGGTGTAATTTTTAGCGTTTGATAAAATTTGTAGAGCGTTCTGTAAAATTGTTTTTAACAATAATTATTACAAAACAACTGACAGTTATTCAAATAGTTATAAGTAATATCGTACAAATTAATATTGGATGGTACTATCATTTATGAAAAATCTAAATGTAATCAATAAATGATGAGTCCTGTGAAAAAAGTTTGATCGAGTTATGCATTGTGCATGAAGAGTAAAAATTAGCAATGGGTCAATTCCAAATCAGCCAAACGATCGTAATTTAAAATAATATTTGATACCATAAAAGAAAATACTTTTCAAAACATACACAAATTTGTACACCAAAAGATATTAGTGATCCTAAAAGAAGTGAAATGGGAAATTGGGACCAAATCATTAAATAGAGATCCACAAAATAGGTAAGAAGAGGTACTAAATGGAGAAAGAAAAAATTGTGTCGGTTAGAGATCAAAATGAAAGTGCCCTTCACAAGGGGCTGTCTAATAATTATAGTCAACAAACCCCAACATGGAGTGGACAAAACCCACTTGGGGTTTTGAATAGTCATTTTCTAAAGGTTAGTTATTTATTAATAACATGGGTTTTGCTTATTCTATCCGCAAACAATTCCTTGCTTATGATTTCAGGGCACAATCCCTACCATGTGACTTCTTAATGTGGGATTGGAATTGTAGGCCTTTTTTAAAGCCTTATGTTTGTGGCTCTAATTTGCATGTACCCATTTGGGACCTTGTTTTCGGGGTACTTTTAGATATATATGTTGGTTGGTCGTTATATTACAAATTCACTGTGCAGTAAAAATTATCGTACCACTAAGACTTATAAGAACGTAGGTTAGCCAAGTTAATTCATTTGTACTAACTTTTTTAATATCGATAAACTCAAATTTGAATAAATTCAGTCTAAAAACGGTATACCAATTAGTAAATAAGACGATGTTTAACATTGTTCGAAAAATTTTATCTTATTTCGAGTAGATTTTTCATTATGTTTGCATCCTAAGATTGTGTGGTTAGTTATTTTTCATCCTTCTATGCATCAAAAGAATAAAATACTAAACGTTAAAGAGAAGAAACCAAGTCACAAACTTTAATGATAAGAAACATAAACTTGCATAGTAAAACGAAGAGCTAAGTTCCCCGAAAGGAAATTACATTACTCTCTAGTAATTTATGAAGAAGGTTTTTTGTTTTTCAGCATGGCATCACAGAGCTTCACAGCATCTACATTATCTCTAACATTATGTACTCTTACAATGTTCGCGCCTCCCAAAACCCCACCAGTTATAGAAGCCACAGTTGCAGGATCTCTTTCGCTTGCAGAAGGGCGACCGCAAATTTCACCCAGAAACCTCTTTCTCGAAGGTCCAATTAGTATAGGAGCATGAGACATGGCTAAGCTTTTTCTTGCCATTTCAGCTCTTATAGTAGGTAATCCTGTAAGAATGTCCAGATTCTGTTGAGTTTTCTTTGAGAATCCGATTCCAGGATCAATGATGATCCTCCAAGCTGGAATTCCTGATAATTCTGCATCATTAATCCTCGAGCACAACTCAGATGCAACCTGTTTACAGACATCATCATAATGGAGATTCTCAGGATTCTGCATTGTAGTTGGATCTCCTCTCATGTGCATTGCAACATAAGGAACCTCAAGTCCAGCAATAACCTTAGTCATGTTCGGATCCAATTGTCCGCCAGAAACATCATTTACAAGATGAGCTCCCATTTTGACTGCTTCTGAAGCTACTTCTGAGTAAAAAGTGTCAACCGATATGAACTTTTCATTCATCTCGGGCATTTTTGCGACAGTTTCTAAGATTGGCTTTAGTCTATCCAATTCTTCCTGAGGGGATAACCTAGTGGCCATTGGCCTTGTTGATTGAGCACCAAAATCAATAATATCTACTCCTTCAGAAATCATCAAGTGAACCTGAGAAACTACTGAATCCAAAGACTGGAACTTTCCTCCATCGCTAAAACTATCTGGGGTCAAATTAATAATTCCCATCACAGATGTTTTCTGTGACCAATCCCACAAGTGATTTCCAATTGGTAGAACTCTCTTTAACCCTTCTTTCCCAATTAGGTAGTCACCGCCCAATTTCTCCCATGATCCAAAAAGTCCGCCAGAGTGTCCTGACAAAAAATGCCAGCACGCAACGGTATCATTCTCAATATCTGATCCCAATAAATCCATCAATGGGGCCATTACAAATGGTCTCTCCCATATTCTCTCATGAGGGACAATAAGTGTATTGGAATGAATTCTGAACTTTCCATAGAACAATATATCCAAATCAATCGGCCTTGGTCCATATCTTATCCCGTCAGTACGACCAATATCCTTCTCAATCTTCTTAAGCACTCCCAACAATTCATGTGGGCCATGTTTTGTGACTGCTCTAACCGCTGAGTTAAGAAACTTAGGCTGCTCAGTCACATAGGCTGGTGCTGTCTCATATAAACAACCATGTCTAGTAATGGTAATTCCAGATTTCTTCATCATCTGCAATGCTTTGTTAAAATTTTGAAGCCTGTTGCCCACATTGCTTCCCAGAGCAATTACTACTTCCTGCTCTTCCGACTGAAGTTCCATATAATTATCTGGGGCTGAATGGAAAAAGCTAAGTGAAGATCCTGCAAAGAAAAATAGACTAACAATAAAAATTAAAAAAAAAAATGAAATGTAATATCCTCCCTAGTTAAGTACTACAAAAAATCTTGCCTCCAAGATTAGATACATTCATTTTCTTAACTTTGTTCAAACAAGTAAAAGAAAAACACAAGCTTAATTAGATGACACAAGAATGACCTATCAGGACCTAAGCCACCAAATCCCAAATTAGTAAAAATAAAGTGAGTAAATAACAAGCTAATAAAAGGTGATTTCAACCCATCAAGAGTGAAAACACATTAATACCTCTCAAGTAATTAAGCCCATGTTTGGTGGGTATCAGCCGCTTGAAGAGGCTCATATTAGGACAGAGGTCTGAGAAAACTCTGTATCCTTCAGTATCAAAGCTGTCCTGTATTGCAAAATATATAAACCTCTGTAACTAATACGGGTTTTATACATACATTAGGTCATTACCAATCATTTTCTTTCCTGATTAGTCTTTGCTACTATTTGACAATTCAAATGTAGTAGTGTAGTGTACTGTGAGCAACAGAAAATGCTAAACTTTTGAAATGGGATTTGGGAAAAAATCAAAAACTAAGTATTCCAGCTTTTACCTCCGTAGCATACTTTCTAAGCTGAATTGAAATGAGTCACTTGTCATGCAAAGCCATTAAAAGAGAAAAGTTTGACCAGTTTCCAAATGTTTCACTTAAATAGCTTGTGCATGTTTACCAATAAATCGTCTTGAGATTCTTAAAGTCTTATTGGAATAACAAATTTAATGGGTTATCAAAGCGGGTAAATGTTAGATGTTCAAGTTGAAAAATATAGTAAAAAATTCATGGTAAACTATAGTTGCAGACATCTAGATTAAACATACCAAGTTAGAGATCTATGTATTCACGAAAAGACCAAAAAAAAGTTAAATGAATCTAGTGTTGAACAAAAAAAAAAAAGTACAGTATCATGCGAGGTTCCGGAGTCTCATACAGATTTTTTGTCGAACAGTTCGTATGCTTTACCAAACCACAGCCCAGAAAGCGAACAACTAAAGTAAGAAGTTAGTAAACTTCACTGCAAACATAAAAGAATGTACCTTTATAATCTGAAATAAAAGAAAGATCTCTTCTTGTTCACCTTCTTCTTCTTATTTGCTACTGTGGTGCTCTTCAATTTCGACTTGCCTATGAAGAGGAAGACCTCAAAGATATCGAAACCCCCACACTTTTGTACCTGCAATTCAGTTTTTTTTTCTATGTTCGTTGTAATAATACAAATTGAAATGATTACCAAACAAATTCGGTTTGTAAATTTGGAAGTTTTTTTTTTTCTTCCTATTTAACCATCCAATTTTTTATTTTTTTCTATTTAGCCATTCGGTTTGTAATTTCTAATGATACTTTGGATTGCGGCTAATTTTTGGATTAAAATAGAATGATGGAACGAGTAGATGACCGAATGTTTATTTATATAGGTTAATCTTAAATAAACTAATCAATCACGTAATAATATTTATATTATTGTAAATATTGTCTAAAAGACCTTTCAGAAATAAAAGTCTCTTAGACAATATCTATTAGCACATCAAATTAACGGTTAGATGTCCAATTCATTTTTAACAATCCATCACTAAAACATTGTGTCCATCATTCAAATCCCATACATACTTAACTTTAATTTATACAAGACAATAGTATAAAGCATATACTCACTAAAAGAGTAATATCTAAGCTGACAAATATTAACTAAAAACAACGTTTGACCATCAAGAAAGTCAGATTTTCATTTTTCATGCATTCAGCATTGAAGAATACTAACATCAAATTCAAAATTATCTGTTGTTTCATAAAAAAAAAAATTTCCAGAACTAAGAATTGTTCTCCACAAGACAACGAATCAGATCATCATCATCCATTGAGGAAATCGACGAACAAAAATCACTTTCCTGAGAAAATACAGAATTTTGACAGTAAACCAATAAAATCTAACTAGAGGCATTTTCTTCTTATGCCATTCTGCCAGGTACAAAACATTCTATTCCAGCAAGCCAGCCCCAACTGATGAATCAACAACAACAACAAAAGAATCCCATTTGAGATAAAGAATCAAACCCGAAAAGAATCAAATTACCTTAACCCTGTCAATATGGTCAGTCTATAAACAATCCAAGTAATAGGATGTAAGTTAAGATCAAAGGCTGCTGCTTTCACTGGCAGAAAGTGATGGCCCCTCAGATTTAACTACAAGAGTGCTTCTGCTGCTACCTATATCAAGCCCCTGCAATCGTCCTAAAGGATCAGAATAGCCATGGGAATGAGACGGAGGTCCCATAGGTTGATGTGGAGTTGACATGTTTGACTGGAACGGATTAAACTGAGGCATTTGCATGTTTTGGCCGTTTATTGTCCTAGGTTGTTGAGATTGAGGTTGAAAGAAAGAAGATTGGGCGTACGACATTTGGTGCATTCCCAAATTATAAGTATCTGTTGGTGTCATCATTTCTCCAGTTGCCATCTTCAGTCTCTCTACTTCCTTCTTTAGCGCTTCATTCAGAGCTGCATATCAGATGCAGAGTTGTAAAACAGTTAATAGAAAACCTTTCCATACTATGTCAAATAGTATGTAAGCAGAGAAAAGTGAATTTAACTTGTCAAATGCATGTTCATATTCAGGGGGGTGTTTGTCAATGCTTGCGCTTTTTAGCTTTTAGATTATAATCTACTTTCGAATTTTAAGTTATTTAAAAGTTAGTGTGTTTGGTAAAACAAATCTAAAAGCAAACTTATAAGGAGGTTTGAAGCGTTTAATAAATCATAAATCTTAATAATTGCTTAAACTTGGGGGGATAACAAAATGACTACAAAAACTTGGTGGCATAAGAGAAGTATTTATAATGACGGTATAAATGAGTTTTATTTGATCAAACTTGAAGTGCTTAAAAGCAGTTTTAAGAAAAGCAGCAAAACCTGACTTTTTCTAAGTGCTTTAAAACTGCTTAAAAGTTTAAACAAGCAGGCCGATTCCACTGCTTAAAAGCTTAAAATGGATTAACGGAAGGTTTGACTAGCTTTTACGCCTAGACAAACACCCCCCTCCCAATATTCTAAAAGGAGAAGAGTGTCATTTCTCGTTGTACCCAAATTCTGAGTTTGTAAAATGTTCTAGATACTTTTATTACTAATGATGAGAAATCCCATATGCCAAGCACTAAAACCCCATATGGTGGTCCACATTGAAGCAATGGTAGCCCATATTTACAGTTAGATAGTTAGATCATATAGAAAGCTATGAGTGCACTTCAGAACATAATTGCAACATGTTGAAAAACATAAGATAGATTGTTGAATTTCACAACACAAAGAATGGTCGCTTGATTTCCTATTAAACACTATATTACAAAAGATGTGTACAAAAATGGATCTAAGTTTGTAAAAGTAAAGTAGAGAACGGTTGAAACATACCATCACGTAGTTGAGCTTGTTGTTCCATAGCTTGCAACCGAAGTTTAAGCTCAGTGTTCTCAGAAGTCAGACCTGTTGTATCTCTCTGGAGGGAAAACATATGAAAATAGCATCAGAAAGCAATTTTAAGTTCCAACTTAAAATGCATATTCAACCAAAACAATCAATGTTATTTACTTCCATGAGATATGTGTAAGAACCTGAAACAGTGTCAGTTGGGCAGAAAGTGTGGTTGCTTCTGTCTGAAGGGTCTGCACTTTTCTTTCAAGTTCTGATATATAACGGGCTTTCCTCTCCTTTGACCGTGCAGCAGACTGCCGATTTGCAATAATCCTGCAAAAATTATTTGTTTCACAACAAACATAATAAGTAAACAAATGAATTAAATTAGAACACTAACAAATCCGAGGACCAATTATAATAAATCAAGCACATAAATTAAAATCAACTAACAGAACCTTCTATAACTCCAAGTTGATTAGACAATGACATTATGTAAAGCAGCATCTTATCAAAACCATAAAATGTGGGAATATAAGTTTTGACCTTGATTGGCCAATAGACATGGAGAAAAAAGACAGGGCACCATCCAGAGAAATATAAACAGAAAAAGAAAAACCAGAGACCAAGTTAGAAATGAAATTGACATATAATTTGTAGTAATTATTGGGCCTCTAATTGAAAGAAGTATATTATCTAAATATCTGTTGTACCCTCTATATCATTGTTCAAACAAGCACCTCCTAGACATAAGTTCTTATCCTCTTGTCAAACTGAATTCAGCTAAGCTATAACTCAATTAGTTGGGGTCAGCAATACGGATTTGATTTCGCTCCACTTGATTTACTGCTTCATCTTTAGAAGTAATCAATAGATATGTTTTCCACAAACACTTATCCGAGGTAAGGAGATCATTTAAAACAGCTTTCCCTCCAAAGTATATGTAGGAAAGTGAAGATATTACAGTTTCACAAACTATATAATACAACTGAATAAAAAAAAAAAAAAAGCTAATGATATAATTCCTAATAACGTATCAGAAACTCAAAAAAACCAATGAAAAAATCGTCACTCATAATAGATCTATCCTTATGCATTACAGCAAGAACAAATTATGCTTTCATTAAAGCAAAAAAAGAGCCACTTTGAATATTGATTGGAGGCTTATAAGTTCCACATTACCAACAAAAAGATAGTCTGCTTCGAGATGCTAACACTCTGAAGTATATTGATCAATGTGAAACCCAAAAAAAGGCACCAAAAACTAACCCAATTTCACAAACATGTCAAAACCGCAACTTGCTCAATTCAAGTAAAAATAACAGCTACATTGTCCCTAAAAAGCAAGAAACTTTTTTTTGGAGAATTGCCGTGAAATCAACCTTTTTTAAGGGGCAAAGCAAAGATCTTTCTAATACCAACTGCAAATTGACCAGACACCCCGAATATTTGAGCTCAAAAACATTGATGGGTATGAAGGAAAAAGGAAAAAGTTTAAACCTTTTAGCTCGTTTTGGATCAAGAGTCCATAACTCAGCTAATTTATCAGGAGCCATTGCTTTCTTGGCTTCTATAGAGTCCATAAGCGAAGAACCATCAACTGAATTGCTATACCTATGCCTTGGCCTCACATTCTTTTCTTCATCCCCCTCTCCGATCTGTACGTGTACGCCACCACCGCCATTCAACCTATGAACCGCATTGTTTGGTTTCGGGTCAGAGGGACCATCCTCAGGTCTGGATCCAAGCTTTTCGAGATCCATGTAAGTGCAGAAAATGTCATCCTCGGATCCAAGCTCATCGAAGGAACTTCCAGATGGACCTTCAAATGGATCTGAGACGAGATCTAGATCTTCTTGTATCCGAAAATGCACCTCGGAGTGTGCTCGCCGATGACCGGCGGAACCCCGGAAAGAAAATGGTTGAAAGTTCTGTGCTTCTTCTAACGTTGGATTTGGCTTCGTAGGATCTTGCATTCTGGATAATGATTGTTTCCTCAATTTGTTTGTTTCTTCTAAAGGGTTTCTGGATGTGTTCTTCTTGCTGCAGCTGCTTCTTCTTCGACGAGTCTCATGGCCATAACATCGGGTTTACGCAGATGAAAGAGCGCCTGTCTGTCTGTGTTCTTTAGTTTTTCACTGTGAAGGAATCATACGGTGACGTTTTACATAAATTACAAACACATCCTTATATTTAGGTACATGTACGTTTTTTACCCTCTTGAGAATAATATTAATCTTCAATGAATTCTAAAATAGTTAAAAAAAAGAGAGAAAAGAAAAGAATTCCAGTAAATAAGTAACAACTTATTTTTAAGCAACTTTTAATCTATTTGTAATATAATTAAATTTCATATATGTTAAGGTTGAAATATTAAATATAACTAATAAATGAAATTGATGATGGTCATGTTGGAGCAACCGTATAACACATATTATCCTACAATTCAATTGTGAGGCCCTCTAATTGAGAGGACGATATGATTTAAGGAAAGTTTTGGAGCACCTAAAACCTAAAAGGGGTTTGTTGGTTTAATAAAGGGTTAGCAAAAGTAGGTTCCATGGCTATAAATGTTGAGGTGGTCAATCATGTGTTATGGTTTTAAGGTCCACAAGCCTAGTTTGGTTTAGCCAAAGAGGAACTATCCTTGACCACATATACATCCCCATGTGCCCTCTTTTACAAGTTGTTTCAAGTCTTTCTCCTTGTCAAACAAAAATTATAACATTATCCCTAACCCTATTTCCAACATTTTCAAGTGGTATTTCAGATAATACTCTTTTTTGGATAGTTATATAATGCTGTTAATGAGAATAATTAAATTTGAGATTTTTAAAGGTAAGATTGTTAGACCTCGATTCAGTCGGTGTATGACTTCTTTCTCTTCGTTGAATATCAAAAATTTCATTCTCACTTTGTTCATTGCGTTTTGATTTGTCGCAATTATTTCTTGTTACGGAGTAATATTTTGAATTAGGATCAAAACGAAGAAAAGCTAAACTATGTATCATCTAATGTTGTACAAAAGCTTGACAACATTGGTAGCATCTAATTAAACAATAAATAAAGTTTTGGTCCCAAGAAATAAACAAAGAATGGAATTACTTTAGCCTTTTAATTAAAGGGAAGAATGGAGGAGTGGAAGAAGGATTTGGTGCTCAAGAATATAAGCATAAAAACATATACAAACAGCTAATTGTGATTAGGTGGGATCAGGTTCCCATTAATCAATTCATTTTTTTTTTGAAAAATCTAATCTTCCCCCTTTTTAATTCCTATTGTTAATCCTTCAATTTGTGTCATTTCCCCTTCTCAATTATAATGAAAAGACCCAATAATTAACTTATGTTTAACAGTGCTCAAAAGCCATTTTTAAGCACTTTATGACTTGAATTAAGCATTTAATAACCAAAACAAAAGCTTCAATTAAGCATTTAAGAGATAAATATATATCTTTCTTCTTAAATTCATACCCTAATTTCATTATCAACAACCAAAAGAAAAGGGAAAAGCTTTTTTATCTTTACTTTTCTTTTGCTTCTTCCTTTCCCCTTTATTATATAATATCTCTTTCTCTTGAACCTTCAAAACCCTTCAACAGAAAATCAAAACCCTTTTCCATTTCAAGAACCAAAGGGAAAAGAAATGAACACTTTACTTTCGATTTCTTTTGTTGTTCGATTTCTTTCCATCATGGATCCTTCTTTATCCTATTCCAATCTTTTCTTTTTCGTAAACTAACATTTTTGATCCACCAACTATTATCCTAAATAGTCTAACACAGGATCTCCACTTCTTGAAAAGGTATTTCACTCCAATCAATAACAAATGGCAAGCAGTCATAATTACCACCGTCCTCATAGACTACTTCTTGAAACACTACCGTCGTCAACTACTAGTCCTACTACTACTGCTCCTCCGACTACTTCATCCAATGGAAGCAGAACACGCGGTGGTGGAGGCAGCTATAATACAAACGAAGCAAATTTTGATACTAACATGGTTATAATACTAGCAGCTTTGCTATGTGCACTAATATGTGCTCTTGGCTTAAACTCAATAGTCCGATGTGCACTGAGGTGTAGCAGAAGGTTCAGTTTCGAGATGGCCGAGGAAACCGCGGCGCGTTTAGCAGCCACCGGGCTTAAAAAAAGCGCCTTGAGGCAAATACCAGTAGTAGTATATGGATCAGAAGGAGAAAATAGTAACAGTGGGATGCATATTATAGCTACAGATTGTGCAATATGTCTTGGGGAATTCATGGATGGGGAAAAAGTTAGAGTCTTGCCAAAATGCAGCCATGGATTTCATGTAAGGTGTATAGATACATGGTTAGGCTCACATTCTTCATGTCCTACTTGCAGACAGTCTTTGATAGAGCAACAGCAACCTTCAACAGTGGATACTTCTGTTGCTATAGCTGAAGCTAATATTATTGTTCAAAATGATGGGACCAGAAATGATCATCATGTGTCTATGCCTCCTGATGAGGTAGGTTAATTAATATAATTATTGTTGTTCTTGGATAATTAGTTAATTAATTAGCTGATTAGTTAGTATGAGGATTGTGTGACTATATAGTTAGCAGGCAGTGCACTTACAACTTGAAGCTAAGATATATAGTTTAGTGAAGTGCACTTACGCTCTGGAACTGGAACCAGTTTAGAGAGAGAGAGAGGAGATAATGGTTTTAATGAGGGAGAAAAGGGTTTGTTTGTACATATTTAGTTTATTAGTACCATATGTGGATTAAAAAAAAATATATGGTCCATCTTTGATTAATCAGAAGGTTAATTTGATGTTTGCTTGTGTTAATATAGTTCTTTGTCCGATTTAACAAAATCATGTCTAGCTTGTTTCTTGTACTAATTGGCAATTGCTTTTGCTTTCATCATAAATATATAAGGGTTCTACTAAATTAAGCAAGTTGTATGTCTTTGGTTGCTCTAATCATATTGTATAATTTGATTAGATCTAATTAAAATCATAATAGTAAATAATAACAATAATAATGGGGTCTATAATTATATATGCTTAATGGTGTGACATATATCTTATAATAACCATTAAGAATGATTTCCAAGTCACGAGATTAGAAAAGATAAGTCCACATTAAATAGAAAATAATGGTGTAATTCAAATCAAAGGGTCATATCACTAGAAAATATAATTTCAAGTAGTATATATATATATATATTTCTTTACCCTTTTCTAGGATTGAACATTATATTAAAAATAGGGAAAAGGGCTTATGAAGAATTAATTTTTGCCTATTTGATTTGATGGGCATTTTAAGAGTATAGAGTAGAAGCATATGGAAATGGAATCATGATTTAGTTAGTGCTTAAAGAATGGAATAAACTCATTTCTCTACTTAATTTTTCTTTATAAATATAAAATATTTTTTGTGGGTAGGTCCATGATTAAGATAATTCACCCATTCCACTAACTATAGTGATTAAGACTTCATATTTAGCATCATTCATCGTTGGACCACCCTTTTCTATTACCAATTTATCAATATCTTATAAATCAAAAGGAATAATCATCAATAACTTTATAAAAGAAAAATATTATCTCCGAACTTTAATAATAAAAACTTTAAGACTTTTGGGTACGTGTAAATGATAGAGACTCTTGATATTTTGAGTAATAAGTTGAATAAAAATGTCATTTATCTTATAGTGTATGTTATTTGTCGTTAACGTACAACAGACCCACTTTTTTAATTGAATTAAAAAGCTACAATTTGATAGTGGGACTTAATGTTAGTACATAAAAGACCTTTAAGCATATGAGTAACCTTATTTTCATTTTCAATTTTCCTTTTTCTTTCCTCCCAAACACCATCTCAAGCAGAGGATTCTCTTATATTTTATGTTATCTTTTTATTAAAAAAGAGTCAAAACGATTCCTTATTTTGATACTAAATTTCACTTTTCTTATCTTGAGATATGGGTCACTCTAAATATATTATCGTGTAATATATTAGTAAATAAGCTAGAAAATATTTAAAATTATAAATTAAATATTAAAATGTATTCGAATCAATTTGAATCGATCATGTCAAATGATATTATCTTATTTTAGTTCGACATCATTCATCATTCTTCTCTCATGTGCCACTCGCGAATCACTTATAAATCAAAACGGTTCGTGCTATAAAAGTAACTAAACTAAATGCAATACAAATATATTTTCATACCCTAAATTTTTCCTTTGAAAGAAATGGCAAGTGTTACACACACATCACTAGAATTGTAAATTTGTAATTTCTTGTTTATATGAGCCAAAATGGTAAATTCCATTTTCCTTCCAAAAAAAGGCATAGATATATATGGATTACATAAAAATTTTATTGAAGAAGAATTAGATTGGGCAACAATGCATGGCCTAACTTCTCAAGAAAAGAGGATCCAAAAGTCATACAAATAGTGAAATAGGAAGCAGAACAAACCCAACCCAACCCAAAAAGAAGCCCATTTATGTTTTCATTTGGACAATTGAGCAGAAAGTTGATTGGCCAAGGAGGTGATGGTAGTGGCAGAAACACCCCTTGTTCCTCCTAAATACCACTTCTTTATCATCTCCACAACATTTCCATTCTCCACCTTCATCTTTGTCTCCTCTTTCCCTTCTGTGCTAAATGCAATCTGCTTACAATCAAATGCAGTCAATTAGGCTTTTTTTTTTTTGTTACCAAGCAGAAGAATTTGATAATGTAATAGCAATAGAAACTAGTAAAAATTAATTATAAAAGGGTTATGAAATTGACCTCAGCAGTAGGTGAAGTAGCAGGAAAATGGAAAGTGATGATGGAGTCTTTCTTGAAGTACTTAGACTGAAAAAACTCAACAACTTTCTCTAAAGCAGCTTCTTCTTCTTCTTCATATTTATCATCAGCTGCTAATCTGTCTCTTACAGCACTTTCTAGCTGCACCCCATATTGTGATCCTTTAATTTCCTTAATCACCACAATTCTAAGGAACTTCTCAACAGGAGCTGACCAAAAATGTAATCAATCAAATGCATTAATAATATTATCATTTTTCTTTTTGGGAGTTAAACAGTTTCGACACCAAACCACTGCCTGGATTAATCCGGATTCGAGCGGGATAAGACCGCTACAGCGGCAAAGGTCTCTCTACAAATGTGCATTAACATGGTTCGAATTCAAGATCTCTCTACCAAATTTTAACACACATGCATTAACAAGGTTAGAACAACTGATACTCTTACCGGTTGATCTATATATGCGCTCGGTAGTGTATAATGTTTGATTAACTAATGAAGGAGAATAATATAGATATATACCAGTAATTAGAGCTTCAAAGAAATCATCATCTTCTGCAAGCTGATTTCCAGGCTTTCCTTTCCATTGTTGCAAATGGGTTACGATCTCAGGATCCAAATAAACGCCAATGGCTGTGAACTTAATTTGAAGAAAATGAATTTCAATATCTGTAATTCCATGGCCAAACAGAGATAAAGGCTTAGTAGTTGTAATCTTTGAAGGAAAGGCAACTTCATCTACCATAACCATTTCAGTACTCATGACTGCGAAAAAAATAACAACCCATCAAAAAAGATTAGTACCCATCTTCAAATTTCAAAAATAAAATCCTTCAAATCAATAAATTTCATATCTTTTTCGAAATTTCAATTGTAAATTTTATAGATTTTTATGTTAAAAATCCATAAATTTTGTGAAATTCATTGCTGGTAAAGGAAAAAAAGAAAAGATTTTACCTTGTAGGCCTTTTGTTTGGGAATTGAAAGAAATACTGATTGAATTGTGAGGTATGAAAGAAAGGGAGAGGAAAGATAGTATTTAAGAGAGAAATTAATGGTGGAAGGTATGGAACTAAAGTTCTGAGTAAGGTGGTAGGTGGTGGAAGATGAAGTGCTTGTGATCCATCTCATTTTCTCCTACTTGTATACTATTTTTTAACTGAAATTTTCTTTTTCAAAAACCTTAATATTCTAAGTTTTTCATGCATGGGGTTATCCTTATGCTAGGTAAAAATCCCCATATTTTAGGGAATTTTAACTTATAATTTTGACCAAATCTAATGGAAAATATGTATATATAAAAATTTATTTTTGCAATGAGAAAAATGAATAATTAGTCAATGCTTGAATTTAGGATGATTAAGATAGATATTAGATTTTTTTAATAAAATTAGACCTTCGAGTATGAGTCAATTTTTATCTGCGACGGTCTGATTAGTTATTCTATTTGTTTATCGAAAATGAAAATGAGAATAATTGTATAGGGTATGCAAGATTTTATGAGAATGGAGAGTTAGTAAATGAAATGAAATCATTTGGCTTCTTGTAAGTAAAATAGGAGGCCTAGAAATTGTGTTGTGGCAGCCCACGTTGTTGGCTAATTGGATGCGTAGCAAAATAGCTACCCTTCAATTTACCTACTACTTCCATTCCCATACTCATTTATTATCGACTTGACTTCTAGTCGTCTTGTGAGGAAGATGATGCCAAATTTCAAATTCATCCTTGAATTTTACATTGTTTTTTGTTTAGTTTCATCAAAACGATGTCATTTGATACTGTAACCAAATTTATTGGTATGAAATAGCGCTACAAGCCACTCAACAACCCCGTAGACCACCTAGCTTAGCAATAGGGCCTTCACCAACCATACCTCCGCACCATCTCTTGGCTTCTGTATGTCAATAGAACACATGTCTTGTAGATAGACATAGTATACAAAACTAGTACGAGCCATATCAATTGCTCGCACTTATGTAAATGCTTAATCTAGCATTACTTGCATGGAAGGGGAAACACAGCATCAAAACCAAACACTGTTGTCTTGTAATCAAGCTCTAAGCCGATTCAGTATTGTAAACACTTATAGCTTTCAAAGGGCTAACCTTCACACATATGAAAGGCTTTCTTATTGCTCTAAGCATTGTCTACGCGCCTAACGATTGTTTATGCAAATGCTTAGATAACACACAAAGGGCTCGACTTGTTTATATCTCAATAAACACTATTCAAATTTTTTAAGTGGATGAAATTGGATATAAATTTTCACGATCCTTGTAAAAAAATCACAACATGTGCAAAATTTAAATATATATATATATATATATATATATTTGAATTTTGGTATGGAACCTAGATATACCCTAAGATTTAAATAAACTCAATGACTACATTTAGCCCCAAAAAACATATTTTCAGCATAGTCTTGTAAGGACTTGCTCAAGCTCAATACTACATTTTGTATCTCAACTTCATGCTTAATGGGTTGTATCATATATTAAGATTATATCTTTTAAGCCAAATTTTAATATTATAGAAAAATTCTTATTTATTTATAAAATATATTACTACAACAACAATTTTTATATCATAAAATTTTAAAAAATGGTTGATTAAAAAGTATAATTTCCAATTTTTAACTATTTATAGTATTAGTTAAAATATAATTTTTTAAAACAATATTACCATATCAAAATATATAGTATAGCATTGAGTATATATAATTAAGATTATTAGGTCAAAATGGTCAATTCAAAGCGAGAAAACAATTGAAATATATATGAAAATAATTTTTATACACACAAGATAAGAAAAGCATATTATGATGTTAACGTTGCCATGTCAGTAATTTTCTTAAAAAAAGGGATGCCATGTCAGCAATTGCTGACTAGGATTTCTCGAGGCATGCATTAAATGGGTGTGGTTTTAGAAGGGCATAGCGCGTGTTTGCTTTATTGCTGCGTACAATTGATGCGTGCCTCCACGTGCCCAACCGATTTCATGCACTTCCCGCCACATTCTCCACGTTGGACTTGCGTTTCCTCAATTTCAACGGTTATGATTAAATCGGTTCAGTAATTAAGTTCCCGAGTTGGCATGTGAACCACGAGATTAATATCTCTTCAACGTTAGCCTACTATGGTTTGGATTTATTGTCTGCGATTAGGTGTAGGATGCAATGGTTACAATCATTAGTTCTTCACCGTTGGATTTCGTTGGCAGCCAATTTTTAACAGGGAGAATGCGTTGACATGTACTGATTCCTAGTATACGGACATTAAATTGACATATGGTTCTTAAAAAATACTATCAACAATGCATCCTATTAAAAATACTTGAGTGAAGTAATCCGATTGCAGCTAGATCAAGGAGCAGAGGATCCCATTCCGAGTTGGAAATGGTTAACTAATTATAAGACACGGTTCAAATCCTTCCACAGAATCCAAAACCTTCCTTCCACTCTTCATCATATATAAATAATTACTAATTCTTTGCCAACTTTGACCTCCAAAAATCCTCTCTTTCTAACCTCCTTCCTCACGCAATTTCATCTGACTCCCCATTTATTTGCTTAGATCATCAGAAAAACTTCAAAAAAACTACAATTCTCTGATCACTTGATTTCTCTTCCTGCCGCCGTCTGATTCTTACATGGCTTCTGCAGGAATTCGTTGTATAGGAAACTGTCATTTATTGAACCGCCAGTGGCCTGAAAATAATAACGTTTTTCCTCGGAAGCCATCTTCTGTATCGGTCTGTGTTAATTCTGATTGTTCGAGATGGAATCGGTTAAGGATTTGTTCCTCAGCGTCGGTAGAAGCTAGAATGACAATAGAAAAGATTGAAAATAATAAGATCAGTGCCGGTGATGCGTCGGCGACGAATGCGGCGGTTGTGTATGAAAAACTGGATGAATGGATGAAGGATTCGGTGGTGGAGATCGTGAAGAACTTAAGAGAAGCACCGTTGTTGGTTCATGTTTACGATAAAGGTGAAAAGAAGACGATGAAGACGGAGAAGTCGGTGGAGGAGGAAACGTGGACGGCAATGATGAATAGTTGGCGGAAAAGGGATACGCCGGCGCCGGAAGGAGTTATATTCGTTGAGCGATTAGAGGAGAAAGAGGAAGAAGAAGCGGAACACGAGGTGGGAGAGGAAATCACAAGAGCTTGGGGAATAGTAGTGCAAGGCAAAGGAGTGGAATGTAGGCCTGCTTGCTACTTGTTGAAAACGAGTCGGGTCGGGTCAGGAGTTGGAGTTGGTTGTACCCATTTCTGTTTGATGAAGGTGAAGAGTTTTAGAGAAAGTACAAGATCTCAACTGAAGAATTGTTGGCTGTTACAAGGGCAATGATGTGATTGTTATTATTGGTTGAAGATGTACATGATTATGTGATTCTTATTATTGTTTGATTAATTGGTTTATCTAATTTTTGATACATCCATAGGTTTATGTACAAGCAGTCATACTAATTCAATATATTTCTTTTGTTCTTCCATTGAAATGGTGAAAATCTATAAAACCAACTACTTCTCAATGAAGAGAGACAAAGGAACAATGTAATTTCAAGATTTAATGTAAGGACAATCCACATGGCTTTATTTGAGTCCTTCACTACACTTTTAGCCTTCAATTAGTCCCCAGTTGAAAAATATGAACTGTGAACTCTCGATTAATTGGTTCGGGGTTGAACTGCCGATCATCTTGATCTCTCCTCTAAACCGTAGCCCACTGTCGAACGCGGCTCATTATCCCTCTAGACACATGACATTTAAAAGTTGCAAAACAAACATAATCCCTCTAGACACATGATATTTAAAAGTTGCAAAACAAACATTTATGTCCCAAGTTAATTTTTATCTTCTATTTATATGAAATTATATATATGTCATACATCAAGATGATCTTCATTCACCATTTTTAGTCGGCCGGTCGTCGGAATTTGTTAGTTGGACTACTATTAATATTTTAATATATTTAAAAGAAATAATAAAGAAGGAATAAAAAATAAAAATAATGTTTATTGTATTTCTGAAAATTTGTGTTATCAAATAAAATAAATTTAAAATACCACCGTTACGTCTCAAATGCGCCAATTTTCGGTCCAAAGCACACAGAATCCCTCCATTATTGGATTTGAATTTTAAAAGTAATCCCATTGTCATGTTGTTTGTTTTCTCGGAAAATACTACGTAACATTTAGCCATTGCTATTTAGTCTATTACTATATAAGAAGCGCGCTTTCTCTGCAATTCAAATAAACAATTTCAATTTTTATAGATCCGCCTCTGCTTCATCCATCTGTTTTTTTTTTTTTTTTTTTTTCAAAAACCCTAACTACCTATCGAAATTTTTGCTGATACCCATTTGAACAAAGATTCTAGATTGATTATTTTTTTTGTTCATTTCATGATTTTTTCAACATGGGTTATTGCTTAAAATTTTGAATTTGAACTGGGGTTTAGAGTTTTTGATAGCTATAGCTAAAAGTGTTTGTTAGGTGAGGGAAGAAAGACTTCAACTTTAACTGGGTTCTCCAAGATAATGAAAGGTCAAGGCGATTTAGGGTTGTCTAGATCGGATTCTAAGGTTGGGTTTGAGAGATTCTGGAGTTTTATGTTCATTTTTTTTTTCCAATTTCAATTTATGACTTCAATTTTTCTTGTATAAATTGTCTTTCTTTTAGGGAATTGGAGAGAAGCGAAGTGGTTGTGGGTTGGATGAGAAAGAAGAAAATGCTCGAAAGCGGACTAAATTTAGAGATCTTGATTCCTTGTTGAAGTCTCAAGGTAATTCATTTTCTTTCTTAAGCTATTGATTTTGCTCATGATATTGAGGAATTGGTTGCTTATGAACATATTTTTTAAGTCTGGAAAATGATCGATAGAATGGCTTTCAGTTGAATTACAAAAGAATGTTTCTTGACATGGAAATTCTTATTCTTTCTGGTATTTCATTTCCAAAATAGTAGCTTTGTTTGTCTTCTGTTTTGGAAAACTGCAATGTACCTCCAATTCTTTTAATTATGACTTGCTTTCATAATTTTCAGTCTCAGTCTTGTCATGTTTAGAGTGGTATTCAGTACTCAATGGACTGTGTTTCACACCTGAGATGCACTACTAGATTAGCCCGGACTTATAGTATAGGCTCTCTTTGTTGAAAGTTTTCTTGCTTTTTTTGCTTGAGGTTTAATTTTGTTGCTTAAAAGTTGACGCAGAGACCAACACCCATCATTTGAAGATTCGAGAAGCTAGTGATAACTCTCAGTTTGGTGAAGAGATATCACAAATCGCCACTGTACCTATAAGTTTGCATCTTACAGCTTCGGAACTGGAAAGACAATCAAGAATCCCACTATCGGTTGAGGTCAATCCTACTACTAGACCTCTGGATCTCAATACCGAAGCCTGTGTCACTAAAAGTTCAGATGGTAATGGAAGTACACAGAATACTGAGACTTGTGATAAAGTTTCTTTGCTTAAGCAGCAAACTATGGAACATGCTACATCTGGAGCAATTGGTTTGGATCTGAACATGGATGATGTTACAAGCTGCATGAATCCGCCATTGCTTTGTACTTTGAAAACCCATGATCAGTTGAAGTCAAGTATGGATGCATCGGAGTGTGCGAGTACTACTGGTCCGTTAGAGGCGAAAGATCCATTGAAAGTTTGGAAGGAGATGAAACAAAATGGTTTTGTCTCATCCTCTCAAGGAGGCATTTCCTTGCAAAGTGGGTTAACCTCATCTTCACATGGAGGGATACCAATGCCAAAGCAACGTGGAAGAAAGGGGAAGAGTGACCCTCTTAAGAAAAAGTTGGAGCTTGCAAAGAAAGAACAAGTTGATAGGTTCACAAAGATTGCTGCTCCAAGTGGACTGTTAAATGGATTGAACCCCGGTATTATTAATCATGTGAGGAACAGAAAACAAGTCCATTCCATAATAGAGGCCTTAGTGAGGTCTGAAAAAAATGAAACTAGTAGTGCGGAAACCAAACAAGACAGCCACCAATCAAAAGAAACGAGTAGCATGGATGATTCAGGACTACATCAACTCAGTTTTTCTCAAGGAAATTTGGGTTCAACTATTTTATCAGGAAGCAAGCACATGAGAGAGTACAATCTATTAGGTGGAGAGGGTGACTCCAGTGCAGTAAATAGGATATGTGGTGGAACGTATGTTCCACAATCCACTGCAGTCATTGAGGATGATACATTAGCGCTGAAATTGTCAATGACTAAGGCTTCTGACGAATCTAGCACTTTTTCTAATGAAGAATCAACAAATGTCGCTAGCATTTCATCTTTGTCCATAAGAGGTGTGTATTTAAAGAGTATCTGTAGTTTAATAAATTCACTTTATGCTTGACGAAGGGTGTCTTAGCAATCATTTGCGAGATATAAGAGTAAAACTTATAGTAAGTTGAATCAAATTCTCTTTCTTGAATTTCAGCTGCTAGTGTTGCTTCTCAATGGCTAGAGCTTATGCATCAAGACATTAAAGGACGCCTCTCAGGTCTATTATTTGAATAAATACTGATGGTCATAGGGAAGGATACCCCGTTACAATATCCTGATAATAAACCATATTTTGTGCT
Organism: Croton setiger; assembly: GCA_948099555.1. Classification (NCBI taxonomy): domain Eukaryota; kingdom Viridiplantae; phylum Streptophyta; class Magnoliopsida; order Malpighiales; family Euphorbiaceae; genus Croton; species Croton setiger. The sequence goes on from CANUEY010583002.1 coordinate 20,890, forward strand.
TGCAGCATTGCGGAAAAGTAAGAAGAGGGTTCAAGCTGTAATTACAACCGAGTTGCCTTTTTTATTATCAAAAGAACTCTCATTCAATCAAGAGAGTGATCCTTATGTTGCAAAAACTTCATCTGATGGATTGACTAGTGATGCAGTATATGCCTTGCATGAGGCTAGATGGACCTCATTGTTTGATCAGATGGATAAAGATCTTTCTGAAGAAGAGAAACTACTTGTAAGAAAATTATTCTGTTTCTGTTCTCCATCACGTCTTCAAGGAATAAACAAGAAATTGCTGTATTCTTTTGAAGAGGACGAGGAACTAAAAGTCTTAAGTGGTTTCATCCTTTTGCAATTGTTTGGTTCAGCTTTTCTTCACCTATTCTTCTGCAAATATCATGTTAAAATAATTAGCTTTTTTTTATGCATGATACTCTTGTGGGATTTGCTACTCTAATTCTGTTTTCTCAGCATCGTCATTGTCATGATTTGAATTGCAGGAATGTTGGTTGAATCAAGTAAAAGAAATGCAATTGCACTGTGATCATGGGCTGCAAGGTTTCCAGTGGAACACAATGTTTGGATTCCTTCAGCAAGACTCATCAGGAGTTTACTCCAGGTAAAGCTTTTAGCAAGCTGAAATTCGCTGTAGAGAGAAATTCGACCATAGCCTCATACTTAGAACTAGGATAAGTTTTGTTTGACATGTTTTAAGAGGTTTATTACAATGATGGAAGTAAACATGTCAAATCATGGCCTTTTGACACTAACATCATTGTCAAACTTCAATTTCATCTTAATCACGTTCAAATTCATAGCACCTTTCTGGTGTGGTGGATTATTCTGTAAGTTATTCTATAATTGTGGTGCAGATTTGGGAAAGCAGAGAGCTCTGAGAGGGAGCTAGCAGTTAGAGCAGCTGCAGCTTCCATCTATTCAACCTGCAGTTTTCTGACGTCAAAGGAGAATGTGCCTTGCTTTTGATCTTACTTCATTAACAATACCAGTTTTTTCCTTTTTCGACTCAGTTCTTCTCACTGTGATGAAAATCATGGAAATGCACCTGCTGTGCATTTAGCAAAAAGCTACTGATCACAAGGCTATGTGACTCTGCAAGTTTGTAACATTAGATTAGAAAATCTCTTTTAACCTTTTGTTTTTTCCCTGTCATTTGAAGTTATTTCTGAGCATTATCAGAATAGAAGCATAATCTGAGTTATTAGCACTCCAGTTTGCATGAATAGAAAAATAGAAAGGATCTGACATTACAGGTTCCTCGATGTACTCTTTTCTCTTTTATTAGCAAAATTACAATTTCGCCATGAATTTTGATCAAACTAACTTGTTTGCTACTCATTATTCCTATAGTATTCTTTCATGTCCTTCAAATATTTTTCTTATGAAAACAAAAAATTATCTCTAATTATTAAAAGAAAATTGCAAACGAAATTACATATAAAACAATAATGAAACAGAAATTAGCTTTTCTTTTGTAACAATTATCACTAATTTTAAAAGATATGCAAAAATTGGTTACATGACAATTACTTGTACATAATTGCGTCTGAACATCTCATTTCTGGATTTCTTTCCTTTGATTAACTGTAATGTAACAGAGCTTTCTGTAATTTACACGGCCCTCAGATATTTGGCATCTAAGAATACAATATAATATAGGAATACAAACAAGAAATCTTCTGTAGAATATAAATTAGATTAAGTGTGTGACACGTGGCAATTCGGTGCAGACTGAACTACAGACTAGAGCCAATTTGGGGGAATCTTGCTGGACATTGTCTTGGTTGGATCATCAGAAACTTTGGACAGCGAACGATACTGCAATTTAACACTCTCTGCATTATCCAATGTCTTCACCACATACCTGTACATCACAAGAGCCTAAATTCAATTCTCAGAACAATCTTATTTGCAGTAGATTCTAAGTTGGCTGACGAGTTATCATCTCATAGAGCAATCAGAAAATGTAGACGGAAAGATAGAAAGAATGTCATAAAATGCATTGATTTCTTGATAAAATGTCCGACCCAAAAGATGCTAGCTATGAATTGTTGTAACCAAAAACATCAAATGGCAAGAAAGTCACAAACCATCCATTTAAGCACTGTGTTGTTACAACAGTGCTTAAATGGCAATGCATTTTATGAATTGTTGTAACCAAAAACATCAAATGGCAAGAAAGTCACAAACCATCCATTTAAGCACTGTGTTGTTACAACAGCCTCACGACCAACAAATCGCTGTGGCGTCCTCTTGTTTCCCTGATTCATGTGGCTTTGGTTAGCGCGAATTTCAGTAAACTAAAAGATTCCTTGAAAAGAAAAGGTATCTACAATCAAAATGAGTAAGATTTGTTAGGAAGAAAGGAAACCTTTATTATAACCCGGTCTGTTACAGCAAAAGGAAACTGCACGCCTCGACCTCTTGGAGTATCCATTGCATTACAATCGACATAAACACCCTTGTCCTGCATAACAGAAAGAAGTAATATAATACAGATGGCCTGAGGCCAAAAAAGGGAAGAGTGGAAGCATAAAATTCTGCTGCTAGTCATGGCATAATAACAAGACAAACCTGATCAAACCTCTCTCTCTTTCTTTTGAATGATCGATAAAATTGTAACTCCTCTTCCCGCCGAAATGCCTGTACCGCAGCACGGAGAGCTGTTTGTGTACAATCAAAAGGCTAAAGTAAGGGGACAAAGAACTGTAATATATTGGTTCTTGTACAAATATTACACGATAAGTAGATGCTATAGTCTGCAAAATCCTTATTCTAGTCAATTTTCTTACAAGACAAGATGAATTATGCTATAGTTTCCTAAGTACCTTTTCATCAAATCTTTGTTGTTAGAAGTGAAGTACTAGGAAGATAACAAATTATACTTACAGAGATTAGGCGCTATTGTGTCTTCAGAAACTGACTGTGAACAACTATAGCAAGCTTTCTGAAATGTATGGCAAAAGATAAAAGAATAATCAAGATAAAGTTTTATAACACGGACAAGAATATCAATAAGTGCAAACACAGACAAATAGGGAATAATATGTATAATATGATTGGTTACACCAAGTTTACCGGCTGAGGAATATCCAATCCACCAGATTCATAGTTGAATTGCTACTTTACAATACATAACATTTTCATCAATAATTACCAAATGATTCTTCCACAGATACGATATGAAAAAGTTATGAATCTTTTAAAAGGATGGGACATTGATCATGAACTAACCATTCTGATAACATGTTGTATTCCACCAGCTCCAAATGAATGTCCGCATGGCAATATCATTGCATCATCCATTAGAGCTCCCCTGAATCCAAAAGCTAACATAAATATATAACACAAGTAAATAAAACACTAGCAAGCTGCAAAATTCGCAACTAGAAAAAAGTCAATCAATCATTAACAAGTTCCATACAAAAGCTAAATCTTCTATTTCATCCAAATCACAACTTGATCACCAGAAACAAGACAAACAAAGATAAAATTTCCGATGATACTTACGTTACAGGGTCTGCTAGTATAGCTCTTAAGGACTCTCCAGATTCAATAGAAAATGAAGAACCCTCCTTTCTTCCACTAAAACCACAACCATTTTCCATTCCCACGTCCTTCCCTCCACAACCAGAAACCTCTGTTGCCTGTAAATACTGAGAGTAATACATCTCCCCATCAGGTTCAGCTATGGTCACTGCATTATTGTTATTATTACCCGTTCGGCCTACACTTTCAACTGCACCTTTCACTGCCACAACTTCCCCTATACTCCCTACTGCACAAAACAAAACAAAACTATTGGAAATAAATAACCCATAAAAGGAAATAATTTAAAAGATGCTAACTTTGATCAATTGCTTATACTTACCTAGTAAAGATTGGTGCTTTGGCTTTCCATTAACATTTCCCAATTTATCTACATTATCAGTATTGCTTGTAGTACTAGCTGTAGTAGTAGTAGTTGCAGTGGTATTATTAATATTGCTTTTGCTGCTATTGTTATTATTGCCACCACCGCCTCCTCCTCCGCCGTGTACTTCGTCATCATTGACCTCGTCATCGTCGTCATCATCATCATCAACGTCATCTCCGTCGTCCGATTCATCGCCGCTAGTTCCATTTGCGTTCCAGCTGGGATTGTCGCGATACATATTGCGGGGGAATTCGGGACCGGAAGAGGGGAAGTAACGGTGGTTAGTAGCGGCGGAATTGGTGGAGGAAGAGAAAAGCTTGTCGTCGATAAAGGTAGCTGCGGAAAGCCGTTGTTGTTGTTCTCGGTTAGTGGGTTTAGGACTAGACGAATCCCCGCCTCCGACGCGGCGGTGGGGAGGAGGGCCACAGCCGCAATTGAAGCGTAAGGGATCGTCTTGGAAAACAAGTTGGGAATTTAGGCCGTTTTGGGAGGGTACTAAGGAGATTTCCTCCGCGGACATATCAAATTACATGAAAATGGAAACCTAATTTTGGTGAATTGGGCATGAAATTTGATTCAGCTGTGAAAATGGAGTATGGTTCTTTTTTTTTTTTAGAGAGTGAAAGAAAGAAGTTATAGAAATGAAATTCATTTCACAGAGAGGGGAAAGAGAAGGTACGAGACGATGTCGTTTAAGAAGGTAAGACGACTAGTCGTTTTCCGGACACGGAGACAATATCATCTGCCTGAGACTATGAAGCAAGTCGTCTCTGTGGGTCCCTGCCTTGACAATTATTTTCCACGTCATTATTCTTAGTTAAATTTTTTCATAAATTAGATGAACTTCAAACAAAGCTAGTTATCTGAATTATATTTTTTTCTAATTGTTTGAAAAATTAAATTAAACAAAAAAATTCGCAGGAGGAGGATTGTAATTCGTTACGGAGATTGCGAAGGAGAGAAGAACAAACAAAAGAAAGCTACAAAGAAGAAGAGAATAGAGAAGACTGAAAGCGGCATTGACTTTGACTTTTATGGATTCCTTTCTTTTACTATTGTCCAATGTCTTGGAAAAATCAGATTAGTGATACTACAGAATCTCTACCTTCAAAAGGTTGAACCTTTAATCAGAATGATGAAAACCAGAGTTTCTATGGTGGTGGTTTTTTTGCTTGTATTGATCACTGCCAATGGATTATCTCCACAGGTATTTCTGTTATACCATGAGTATATTTCAGTTCTGGAACCATGAAGTTTTTATCTTTTCTGGGTATTTTGAAGTGGAAATTCAAGATTTTTAATTTTTTTGTTGTTTATTTTGGTGGGTTATTTTCAATTTTCAGATATCTCCCTCTCCTAGTCCAAAACCGAATGTGGGTTCTGGTGGGATTGGATCAATTGTAACTGATGAGAGATGTTCAAAATCCTCAAGAAGAATCTGCCATGACCAGAAAAGCTTGACTGCTTGCCTCAATAGTTCATCTTCTGGCGGTGAGTGGAGTAAAATTTGAAACTTTACACATTTAGAAGAAGCCCTTTGGATTGATTTTAGCTTCTTTTACTTGTCCCTCTTTCTTGAGTAGTTTTTATTTTTCAAATATTAGAGGCTTAATTAAGGTAATACTATGAATGCAAGGATAGTAGGATAGATAGGAATAGCATAATTAGCTTCTCTTGAAGATATGAATGCAAGGATAAGTAGGCTTAAGTAAGGTAATCAGCAGAGGTTGCATACTTGGTTCTTTTACTTCAAATTCTAATTAGCAGAAGCCAGGCTCCTGGAGCATTGGCATTAATGAAAACTTTAACATTCTCATGGAAGAGTTACCTTTTCCAACTATATTATGCATATAAGTTCCCCTTGCATTGGCGTTGAAGGGTGAAACCCTGCGGGAATGGCTCCCTAGCTAGTGTGGAAATGGGGGAGGAGGACTGCATAGGCTTGCAGTCTTCCCCTTGCATTTCAGCAAAGAGACTGTTTCCACACCTGACATTCATGACCCCAGTCACCAGAGGACCAACTTTACCATTGCGCCAAGGCTTGACCTCTTAACATTTTTGTCTGATGCATATCATTCTAAATTTATTTTGAAGTGCTTTGCACCTTGCTTCTACTTGAACTCTCTCTTTGGACATTCCCAATGTTTGCTACCTTTGTTTTATGGCACCAATTGTTTGTCTTTGATCTTTGTCTTTGCAATTGATTATTGAGATTCTTTTAGTTTCAATTCATTCTTCTCTAGTTAGTCTTCATTCATGATGTGTGCAAACTGAAAATGTGTCAAGTCGATCTATTTTTATTAGAAGAAAATGTGTTTTGATATATTTCTGATGATATAAGATTGATTGTTGATTTAACGAATTGGTAATGAATTTTGTTGTAACATCTTAATAAGTGACACCGAAGTAATTGTTTTTGTCTCTTTTAATGTAGCTTCCAAGGATTTGTTCCTTCTTGTCCAGAACGATGGAGATGAAGTTCTGAAAGTGAATGTTATTGTCGTAGACATTGATATTACTTTCCCAGAAATACAATTGTTGAAAAGCCAAGCCAAAAAGGTTCGGTTCTGAATCTCGTTCTTTAATTTTTTGACTTCTATCGTTCCTTTCAAGAATTTGACAAGGGTTAGTAGAAAAAGCATTAAGTTGTCCAATAAAACTTGGGTGATTTTGCATGAACATGGTTTAGATTAGCTAGCAAAACTGAGTTTTACATAATTAATCATCAGGTTTTATATTAGAACTTAAGACCTTCATTAACATGGATTGATTTTGACCGGTCTTTTTTTGGGTTTCAGATAAGAATCTTGGCAAATACTGAAGGAAGTCCATCTATAATCACAACTGCTGGAAATGGGAAATGTATAATTCCCATTGGATCTTCAGAAACAAATAGTAAATATTATAAGCTACTTGGCACTCATTTATCTCCTGTCTATGGTGCCTACATCTTGTTTTTCACAGTTCTGATTGCTGGAGGGGCATGGCTCTGCTGTAAGGTTGTGAAAAATGAGCAGCAGGTCGATGGAGCCCAGTATCAGGAGCTCGAAATGGTGCAACCAGGTGATGAGTCAATTAATGATGAGGAAATGGGAGTAGGGTGGAGTCAAGATTGGGGTGATGACTGGGAAGAACCAGCAGATGAAGTGAAATTGCAGAATGGACATGAAACTGGAAATGTTTCAACTGATGGTCAAAATTCCAGTAGAAATGGAAGGGAAAAAAATAACAGGGATGATTAGATTTAGAGAAAGAATAGAAAAGGAAACCTTACATGATCCACAAAAATTAGTGGAGATGGAAGAGTTTAAGAAAGAATGATCAAATAGCTGTTTAGAAATATAGAAACTGCATAAGGATGAACACTGAAAATTAGTATTAAATATTTTTATACTCATGCTATTGTGGAAAGCACCACAATGGTAAGAATTTTGAGATATAGAACTGTAAGAGTTTACTTTAACACGGCTATGATTAAGCCATTAAGGCCTAATGAAGAGTAAAGTTTCTTCCTTTTTATGTTTTTAAGTCTTAACCATATTAAAGTTTGCAACTTTTGCTTCCTGTGGCTTATTTCTTGATACTGTATAAGTTCAGTTTTTGAACTTATAATCTTTCTTGCTTTATTTTTAGCTTTTCTGGAGAAAAAAGCATGAGACTCTTGAGATTGAACAGAACTTCCAAAAGGGCATATCAACTGGGCTAGTCTAAGTTGAACATCACAAAAAATGCCAAAATTGATTGAATTTGAGAAAATTTTTTCTCCCAAAAGCCTAATTCATCTCTTGAAAAATAGATAAAGCTGCAAGAAGTGTGTATGTTGGGAAGAGTGTATGCTCTCAACCCACCAATATATGTGCTAAAAAAAAAAAGCTAAGTAGAACTTTTGCCTCTCAATAAAGATGAATTTTTATACTAATTAATGGATTGAAAAGGATAAAAAAGAAGTCAAATTTTGAAAGTAGAATTATTTACAATAATAATGCTCTTTTCAAGCTCTTTTATACGTAAAAGAAAAAAAAAACACATCTTTCAAATACATTAAAGAACATAAACCATTAAAATTTGGAATTGAATGCTTAATTTATTGGCTAATGTGAATTATTAGTGCATAATACAATTTCTTTCAAGAAGCATGGCTGAGGTAAGGCACTTTTTATTTAATAATGGTTTATTGTTTTGAATTATGGGATGCTTGTTGGCTCCATATTGATCTACCAAAACAGTAACAGAGATTCTTGATCATGGAGATGAAGAACAACACATGGGACATGGAAGCAGATATAGTCAGTCAGTTTCAAGTACAACAAAAGAATTAGGTAATTTCCAACACCCACATATGAATTTTTTTTAATATTCTTGTTTCTTGGACAAAAAATAAGATTATCAAGGTCCCATGTGATAAGATAAAGTCTCATAGGACACATTACCATATTATAAAAAAATTAATAATAATAATCTCAAGCCTGACTGCAAATAGCTTGTAGGCACAGCTCATTCTTTATAATCCTTGCACATGCTCATCAAAATTTATTCTTTGACTCATGTCTATGAGCTATAATTATGAGGATTAGAAGATGCATTAAGGGTAAACCCATGTGAGATTAGTTAAGTTTAAATGTAATTAGTATATAAATAAACAACCTTTGGAAGCAATGACAATTAAAAGAGTCTGAAAAGAAACAAACAAAAATCACATTTAAAGAAAGTTGGTTATTATAGTAAAGACAATGCTTATGCTTCTATTCCAACATCATATGATAGTGTGTAAAATAATATATTTCTCTCTTTACCATTTCCCTTTTTCACTTCTTTATTGGCCAGTTTTGATTATTAAATTAAGCACTAAGATTAATTTTTAGTTTTCCAAAATGGGTGCCAAGAAAGAATCTTTGGGAGTCCTTAAAGCTCTTTAAACCACTTTTGACTTATGAATGTCCTATTTTTAATACCTTTCACCATACCCATCATTGAAAACAATGAAGCTTTGATAAAGGGAAATAAATATGCTTTATTTAGTAAGTTAAAGGGTCTATTTTGCAGGAAGAAGAGTACTTATTTTTTTTCCTCATATTAAGGTAATTTATCCTAGTGGCCATTGTCACATCAATGTTTGGTTGGTTGCTTAAATTATTAAACATGAAAAAATATTGTTTAGCCGAGTTAATGAAGATTAATGAAATGGTATTTTGTAAGAATTACAATGCAATTCATATTAAGTTCAAGAATACATCAAAAGTAATAAATTTGAGTGTTTGGCTGTACTTTTCTCCTTCTAGTTTTTTAAGAAACACTTGTCAAAAAGCAAAATTTTGCTGCTTTTACAAAACCAGCTTGAAGAAAAGGGAAAAAAAAGTTCAGACAAACAAATAACTCACTTTTAAGCTTAAACTGCGCTTAAAAGCAATGTCAAAAACTCTGTTAGTGATATTTAAACTAGAAACAAAGCCAAATGGAAGATGAAGAATAGTAGCAAATGGATAATAAAAGGTTCCCAAAATGGAAGCCGGTGAAGAGGAATCCGGTGAACAGAACATAACATTGAGAAGAAACTACTAGCATGACCTGAAACAAAAGAGGAAACCAATACAAGAAAATGAAAGAAAAAATAACTTCCAATAATGAAATTTTTTTTCTCCTCTTTGATCAATTGAACAAACCGGATTCCTCTTCGCCGAATAATCCATTCTAAATTCATTACCAATAATAGTTTCAATCACATTCATACCAACTCTTCTTGTCCTTCTGAAGGACATCTGATAAGCTCTAGTATATTTACTACCTCTCCCATGTCTGGCCTGTTTGATGGAACTTGTGAAGTGCAAATCAGTCCTAATTTCATAACTGGAACTGCTTCATCAGCTGGGAAATTCCCTTGCAGCCTTTCATCTACGCATTCTTCGACTCTTCCTTCCTCTAACGCTCCTCTCACCATGTCGCAAAGCACCACTACATCATCTTCCATGTACTCAACCGGCCTCTTGCCGGTAACAATCTCAAGAACCAAAACACCGAATCCATACACGTCACATTTTTCAGTTATTTTCACTGTTCTACAAGCAAACTCAGGTGCCATGTAACCTAATGCACTCTGAATCTTGCTGCTTAAAACATATCGGTCCAGCATCGGCAACAATCTTGCTAGGCCAAAATCTCCCACTTTTGCCTCACCTGAACTGTCAATGAGGACATTGCTTGATTTTATGTTATAGTGGATGATGTTTGATTGGTGCAAATGAGCCAAACTTTTTGCTGTTCCAAGAATTATATTGAACCTTTGGTTCCAGGAAAGAAAATGCCGGCCTGATCCCTCATGTAGATGCTTATATAAACTCCCTCCAGATACAAATTCATAAATTAGAAGCTGCAGGGATGGAGTCCAGTAATAACCTTCAAGTGCCACAAGATTTTGGTGCCTAACTTTGCCCAATTTCTTAACCTCCCTCTCAAAATCATCTTGGGATTTGACAAGACTTGAAACAGTGAGCTTCTTGATGGCAACTGGATGTCCATCTCGAAGAACAGTTCGATAAACTGCACCAAACCCACCACGCCCAAGTTCACAATCCTTGTTGAGCAGAGCATGTGCTCCAGTACTGAAGTCAGGGTCACCTGAAAACATCACAAGCTTGCCAGAATTGGCATCTGTAGTGGGGGAGTGGCTAAATTCATCACCTGCAGATAATGTTAAAGCTACAGCGGATCTTGATGTTGATGATCGAACATGAATGTTAAGGACAGTAATAGCTATAACCCCAACAACAATCACAGCAGCTGCGCCGATAGCAATAAGAGAAGATATGCTTAATATGATTCTCTTGTGACCAACATTTTGAGGAAGCTCGCCAGGAGCAGCATCTGAGGAAGAGTTTGGATTAAGAACAATGGGTTTGGGAAGGACTGCAGGACAAGACTTGTTGACTGCAGCACCACAGAGCGCCGGATTGCCAGATACAGAGAAAGGTGAAATGGTGTTAAAGAAACCACCAGCTGGTAGTTCTCCTTGCAACTGATTATGGGAAATGTTGAAGGAGGATAGATTGGGAAGATTAGCCAGTTGCTTCGGCAGGCCACCCGAAAGAGCGTTAAAAGACAAATCTACATCTTGTAGGCTTGTAAGTTTCGCTATTGCTGCTGGTATTGCTCCAGTCAAGTTGTTTTGAGATAGATTCCTACAATTTCAATGGGAAAAAACAAACGATAAAGGGAAAATCTGTTAGAATGATGAAAACATCACACCCCCCTTCACTAAAATAGAAAATTTCATCCAAAAGCAAGAAACTTTTCTTCTTTGTTAGTTTCGAAATCAAGCAATGACCCCAAGAAAATGAAATGTCTTGATCATTTATGTAGTAAGGACTAGATTTCATATCCTAACAGCTAATTTGACAAAAAATAGACAACCAAATGTACTGCAATCTGTAATCTAAAAGAATAAATATCTACTGTTCTAGAACATTTATTATGGCATATCGAGAACTAAAAGGGGCAGCAAAATGGAGCATTGTTCATGAACTTAACTAAGTTTGATCTTAAAAGATTAATGATGAACATAAATCAAATATAATAACAAAAAGAAGGGAAAAGAAAAAAGAGGCAGCAAAGAAAACTTACAAAGTTGTTAGTGAAGAACAGTTTCCAACAGAGGTAGGAATTTGCCCTGAAATCAAGTTCCTCCCTAGTACCAGTTCTTTCAAAGAAAAAGCTCCACCAACTTCCATGGGAATACTCCCATTTAGCAGATTTTTACTCAAATCAAGGACAATCAATTCCTTCAACTCTCCAATACTCCCTGGAATAGGACCAACAAGAGAGTTCCCTGATAGATTCAACAACTGCAAGCTGCTTAGAATCCCAATGGAAGAAGAAATTATACCAGAAAATTTATTTTCTGATAAATCTAAAAGTTGAAGCTTTGGAACTGAATTGAAGCTACCACTGAGCTTATTATCATCCAAATGCATAATTTTCTCCAAACCTGAACCAAAAATCCAAGAAGGAAGGTCTCCACTTATTGAATTCCGGCTGAAATCCAAGGATACAAGCCCTCCACAATTGGCCATGGATTGTGGCAAGTTCCCATTTAAACCATTAGCAGATAAATTCAACACCTTGAGAGACTGAAGATTCCCAATTGAATTTGGAACCTGACCAGAGAATCTATTCCCAGAAAGGTCCAAAGTCTCAAGTTGTTTCATTTCTCCAATCCACTCTGGAACCTCACCAGCTAGTAAATTGTTGCCCAAGCTCAGATAATTACACAAGCTAAGCTTCTGCATTGTTTCTGGAAGATAACCAGAAATAGAATTCTGACTAAAATCAATAGCTCTTAATAACAAACAGCCTCCAATCCCATCAGGAAACTTCCCAGAAAACTTATTTTTACTGAAGTTAATAGCTCTCAAATTGTTTAAACCTTCAATCCCTTTAGGGATTTCACCTTCCAACATATTATCAGACAAATCAAGCATCCTCAACCCATTCAAACCCCAAATACCAGAAGGCAAAGATCCAGAGAACTTATTGGAACTAAAATTAATAGAAGCAAGAGTCGCACATGAACTTAAGGAACCTGGAAGCTTTCCTGAAAACTGGTTCTTGGCCAAAGAAATAGCTCTCAAAGACCCACATTGCTTAAAAAAGTCATCTTGAATAGACCCAGATAAACTATTCTCACTCAAATCAATGGTTCTAAGGTTTTCAAGTTGGCCCAGATTGAGACTAATGCTACCAGTGAGGTTGTTTCTTGCTAATGAGAGCTTATGCAGAAACTGGAGCTGTAATAGGCCTCGTCCGATCCGACCCGAAAGGGAAAACCCATCAAGAGTGACCTCAGTGACTCTGTTGGATCTTGGGTTGCATTTAATTCCAACCCAGCTACAAGGAGTATCATCATCTTGATTCCAAGATGAAAGCTTTCCTTTTGGATCTTGAAGGTCCGCTTTGAACACAATAAGACCCAAAACATCATCGTCTAAAGATGGGTTCAGAGATCCTACACAGTGTGAAACTAAAGCAAGAAGTACCAAAAAGCTCAGCAATTTCACCATTGCAAGCATTTCTCTATTCTTTAACAATGGAAGCCAAAAAAATCACGAAAAACCCATTGGAGTTTAGCAGAAAAACAGAGGAAAGCAATAACAGAACCTAAAAAAGTAACGGTGTTTAGAGTTCAAAAGCTAAACCCGCAAACTCTACTAAGAACTTCAAAGCAAAAATGGAGAATGTGGTGAAAAGGGGTTCTTGAACTGCTTGTCAACGGCTATATTTCGACCACTGAAGTGAAAATGAGAAGAGACAAAGAAAGAAGAGAATTTGCCAGCAAAATGAGAGACCAACACTAATTAAGTTAAATACACAATGGCACTTGAAACCCACTTGAGATGGGACACAGGTTAAGTACGGCGGATGAAGGTTAGGGTTCCGGTGAACGCTGCAGGAAAGTGGAAGTGAGAAGCTGGGGGGAGAGGAAATTGGAAGGGAAAGAGGAAGAGAGAGAGGAGAGTGACGGAAGAGTAATAAAGGTTGGTGTTTTTATTATTAACGGGAAAGAGAAAATGGACCAAGTAGGTGGGTAGGTGGGGGTCTATTAAATGGAGGTTGGACACGTGGCAGGACGTGGGTTTCCTACGTGGAATACACGTATGACAAGTGGCTACAGATATATTGGTGACTGTACATTGGAAGGAGGCCACCTCCAAAAACAAAGTTGTAAACTTTATAAGTAATCTGCCATCTTCTTAATCTTTCTAATCATGCTAATAGTGTACCAAAATCTAAATAAATCAAAGCCAATTGGGTAGTTAAGAGTTTTTATGTTTTGAGGGGGAGCTTATGAAAATGGAGCTCAAAAAGGGGAATATGGGTATGGAGAGAAGAGAGAAAAGAAATGGGAATTTGGAGGGAAAAAGCAGAAAGAAAAAGAAGAAAAGTAGGTGGAAATGGTGGGTAGTGTAATAAAGAAAAGAAAAGCTTTTGCTTTTTTAAATTCCATTGAAACATAATGGGTCCATTTTACTGCTACTGCTATTTTTCTTTACAGTTCATTAAATGCTTTCCTTATTTTTCAATCCAATCACCATTTGTTTTAATTACTACTATATAAATTAATAAATCCCAACTTAATCATTGCATATTTTAGAAACTTCTCTATTCTCCTTCTGCTCTTAGAAACTTCCTTTCTGTTGTACTTATAATATTATTATACATTAAATATAGACACATATGAATGGTAAATTAAGTTATTTGGCAGAAAATGATTATGTTACGACCAAGTGATTGAAAATTTGAGCAATTTTCCCGTTAAAATGGCTTGTTTTTTTGAAAGGGATGTGGATATGGAGATTGGATTCAGAGGGGGAATCCTGAAATCCAAAAGGAAATGAAGAACACAGGTCTCAAGGTGAAATAAAGCCAGAGGGTAAAACGACAGGACCTCAGTGCGTTTTTTGTTTTTTACTATTTGTCTTTGTATGGCTACTTACTTTTTGATAAATAAATAGAAAAACAACCGGAATTTCTTCTTCTTTACCCAAACCCATTACCAAATTGGATTCTGACATTTGACTGCTATTAGCACTGCGGAGGACACCCTTTTTTTTTTAGCCACTTGCTTGCTTTTACCTAATAAATCTAATACTATTCATTACTTTTTCATAAAATAATTTTAAGATATTGAATTTTTACTTTTAAGTAAAAATATCGTCGAACGAAAGTCTCGAGTTTGATTACTACCTCTGTTGACGCTAATTTTGTGGATGGTGTCGAGACTAGAGGGCTACTTCCTATTTTATATCTCACAACTTTATATTAAAAGAAACCATTGCAAAGTATACACATCACATGCAATTCATAGAGTTTATAAGCTTGTGCATTACAATGCATGAGTTTTGATAAACTGACTGGTCCTAAAATTGGGGCATATACTAATACTACAGCTCGACCCAGCTATTGAAGATGTGGTGGGTAGATGGGTTCGGCCATGAAGCCCATAAATGAAACCCATAATACATAAACCCTATCAAATCTCTGTAACTGCAACTGTGGAGCTCCGATTTCAAACCCAGAAGAGGAACTGAATCAAACTGTAAGAAGAGCAACCCGGAAGAGAATCAGAAATAGCAGTGACTAATGGCAACTGCTGGCATCAAAAGAAAGCAAATGGTAGCATCAGCTCTTGCCAAGTACCTTCATTTAGATTGCGTAAGTTTCAATTAACCGTTCAACTCTTCCTTTTCAATTTTACATTTGTGATTATGTTCTGTGCTTGTTTTAGCTGGGTGTTTTTCAATTTTGAATCTTTAATGGATAAGTAAAAGTGGGTTTGCTAAATAAATTTATGATTATTTAGTGTTGATCACACAGTTTTGTTATGTTTCAATCTTTGAACAATGGTTTGTGCATTTTCCCCTATTCTTGATAATAGCTACGGACCAAAGAAGGTAAGGGTGTTATATAATTTGATTAGAAGATTTCTATTTTTAGCATTACAGTCAATTTTCAACTGAAGTTGCATTTTCTAATTGTGGACGAGAGGCAACTTGGACTTGCATAAACTGATTTGGATGGATTATTTTGTACTTATATTTTCTTGGTTTTTAAGGTGTGGCTAAATTAGGAACTGCTTTCTGCAGGGAGCGTCGGTGAGTGGGGAGGCTGATATTAAGAGCTTGTATGTGAACATTTTGAAGTCGTCGGGAAAGTGGTTGGAAGAGAAAGAAAATGATGAGGTAGGGTTGCAACTGGTTGAGTTGTGTATGTGAGCTTTGCAATGCTTATGCTTGATTAGTGTTATGTGGTAAGGTTTTGGTTCTCAAACTGAAAACGATCCTTTTGGTTTCTATTTCAGGTTATGAAATGGGTAGGATTTGCAGAAAGTTTTCCTGAAGACTCCAAAAAATGCTTTGATGCTCTCAATGGATTAAATCAAGAGTTGGTTACTAAATCTGTTCTTTTAGGCAATGGAACAACACCCTCTGAGGTTGATATTATAGTGTTTTCGGTGGTACATCCTTCCGTGGTATGTTTCATTTTCTTCCACTCCGATTTATTCTTCACTTTACCACTATCTCATCAATTATCACAAAGTTATTGGTTTTTTGGGTTTTTATTACTTTGCATGTTTTTGTTTATTTATATAATTTGTTTCCCTCATTTTAAGATATGTATTATATCAGGTTTCATATTATTTCTTTGTAAGGAGATGTGATGTTATGAAATTTGAAATTCATACATTCAAAAAAAAATTCCCTTTCCTCCCAATAGTGCAAATTCCTTGTGATATTGCAAGTGTATGCTTGAAATTCTAATGGAACTTTTATGATCAAACTATGCCAGATTTGCCTTTCCCATTCTGAAAGAGAAAAGTTGATGCATGTTATGCGATGGATGGACTATATCCAGGTTGGTAACTGCGTTTGCTAATTACTGTTGATGTTATTGGGTCTTTTTTAGATTTTGTTTCTGCTAAAACAAAGTTTTGTAGGTACCGAGATTTTTCCTTCTATTCTTTGAGTCCTACCCTTCTTCTTTTTCATCAGAACCTAAGTCCTTCTTTCTGCATTTGGCAGCCTGAAACAACTACCCAAGAAATGTGGCCATAGATTTAGATGTTTGAGAAATTTTAAATTACTTGTTTTCTTTTCAGCAAGTTTAATTTATTTTTTTTCTTTTTGTTTCCAATTTTACAGGATCAGGATAAGCTGTTGGATCTATTTGAAAAGATATTAGTAGAAAAGCCTCCGTTTAAGCCTTTGGTAAGTGATTTTTTATGTGATTGACTTGTATCTTTTCTACTAATATATTGGTTTTGTATATTCAATAGGAAGTTAGGAACAGCTCTGTGCCTTCATTATTTTTTCCAATTTTATTGAACACTTGGAAACATGCTTTTGATTGAGTTCTTTGCAGAATGTGAAACGCGTAGTTAAGGAAGTTGATTCAACTGCAAACAAGATTTCACAAAACACGAAGAATGCTGAAAAATCAGAGGCTGACAAAAACGTAAAGGAAAGTGATGCTGGGGTAATTATTTCTCTATCTTTATTCTTCATTCTCATTTTGGTGAAAACAATGTACATGAGTAGTTGAAGTCTGGCCGTTCATTGTGAATGTGAAGAGCACCAGAAGGTTTATGTACAGTGAAATAATTATAGAATTAAGGAGGTAGTTATGTAATGGACTGAATGTCTCTTTACCCTACCTCAACCTAGGTGGCTGTGACCAAAAGAAAGATTCAAACAGCCCAAGCTAATTGACTGAGAGGAGACGTTTGGTGACACTCAACAAATTGAGAGGAAACAAAATATTATTGTAATATTTGGATTAGGGAAAAAATCTATTGATCAGTAATAGTAACCAAATATAATGATTTAGCTTAGAGCTCATCAGAGTGCCATAACAATGGTTCAAGGTCTAAGGATATAGTGTATTTGTAGTATTTGAGTTGACATACTTGGGCACTCCAGTGAGATAACAGCTTACTTTCAGGCTTAGACAACTCTAGCATATTTCAGTTTATTCTTAGTACGTGACAACTATATATATGTGTATATACTTGTAATTTACAAATTTTGAATCATAGGTTTTTATCTAACTTCAGGTGTCGGGGGTATTTTATTATTCTAAATACTCTATGAAATAGTCTGAGGGAACTTCTTTTGCAATAACAGTTGTATGGTTTGCTTTTTTCACTTTGTTTCTTTGAAGAAAAAAGTTACAGATAACAAGGACTCTGTGCAAGAGAAAAAGAAACGGCCTCAAACAGAACCAGCTGAGAAAGATAAAGAATTGTGCGTTAGTTTGCTGAATATTCAGGTTGGCCTTATTCGCAAAGCATGGAAGCATCCATCTGCTGATAGGTAAAACTGACAACTCCTATTCTCCATGATTATGAATTTATAATAATTTTGAAAAGTGCTTCATTGCTTATCGGATAGTTACAAAGCTTTAAGTTTCTCAGCCTCTAAGCTTTTGTCATACGGTGTTATGAGTAGAAAATGCTCATGAAATTTATACATTGATTATTGTTTCAGTTTATTGGTTGAGGAGATTGATGTTGGAGAGGCAAAATTGAGGCAGGTGGTCAGTGGTTTGGCAAAGTTTTGCAGTCCAGATGAGTTGACTGTATGATTTCTTGTATAGGCTGCTCAATATTATGCTGATGTGTTTTTACTTTCTTTTCTTGGGATCTTTTTGAAGTCCAGTTGCTAATAGCTTGTGTTGTTATTTTAATTTCTGTACAGAATCGGAGAGTTGTGCTGATAACAAATGTAAAACCTGGAAAACTGCGGGATGTGATGTCAGAAGGATTGGTAAGTTTTGTTGTCATTTTTTCTTAGAAGAACCACTGATGTCAGAAGGATGTTATTCTCTTCACAGTCTCTAGCAGCAATTTCATTCCCCACTGCCACTACTTCTTCTTTCCCAAACTTAAATTTCTAGCTCTGCCGTTGCTATTAAGGAATCTAATTGAGGTTCATTCATGTGCATGCTTCATAATTTCAGGTACTGTGTGCTTCTAATGGAGATCACTCTGTTGTAGAGCCTTTGCTTCCTCCGGAAGGTGCTAAAGTTGGAGAACGTGTCTCATTTTCAGGGTAAGGATGCAGAAGTTAACTAAAGCTTGATCAAATTTTAATAGCTGAAGTATTATTATTATTATTTTTAAGGAGAATGTAAACTTTTGCAGTGGACTTTGCAATATGCTGATAGCTAGTTTAGCACTTACTAGATACTAGCTACTCGACAGTGGAAGATATTTATTAGTATCCCTCCCTTATGAGATACTAGTACCATACTTACTCCAAATATCCCTTTTTCCACTTTCCATTTCTGAGCGCATTCTTTTAAATTTGAGTTTCTTATTCTTGCAACAAGTCAGTATGCTCTAAAACTTCTCAAAATTCCCTTTTTTTCTTTCCCCTCTAACTTTGGGTTTGTACATAAGAGGGAACCATTGGAATGGAAAGCTTAAGGATGGCTATTGCTATTATATGCTAATGGTTTATAAATGGATGGATGTATTTGCTTTACCATTATGATGTATCTCTGTACTTCTTTTCTATTTCTGAAAATTCTGTGATTTTCTGCCGGAATTGATTTTTCTCATGTTTTTGAATACCATAATTCCGTAGCATTGATGGTAAGCCGGAAGATGTGCTAAATCCAAAGAAAAAGCAGTTGGAGAAAATAACACCGGTACGTGGTTCGAACTTCCACTATTCTTATGAGCTCCATGGTCATTTGCCTTCTCTGCATGCATTGTTCAGTCACCTTATTAGGATCGTGTTCCAGTGAACTTAGACTGACTGTGGTTGGACAAACTTTTCGGTAGTTTGATAAGCTGTTCTCTATTGATAGCGGTCCCCTATAGTTAATAATCAATTAATTTAGATGATGTGACAGCGCCTTTACACTAACTGTTAAAATGTAAGGACTATACCAGCCATATTTCAATCCTACTGGATATGGCAAATGATGACCGCACGATGACAAGTTTCGAGCTTTGGTTTGTATTGCTTTTAGAGTGCGTTTGACATTGCTTAAAAGTAGCTCTTTTCTTTTCAACTTTGAAACCGTCCATTTATCTCTAAACTGCTTTTTAAAAAGCTAATAGTAGAAAAGCTAAAGCAATAACCAACACCCTCTTAGTGTTATGAACATGATTTCTCTTTTAGAGCTTGTCATTTTAAAATCAGTTTTGGTCGGTTCTCTCTTGTGCTTTTTTCTAGTTTGTTTTTGTATAAATCCCTTACTAGTAGTTACTATCGGTTTCTGATTTGTGGGTGCAGAATCTTTTCACCGATGACAAGGGTGTGGCCACATTTAAGGGAATTCCATTTATGACATCGGGTGGACCGTGCGTATCATCCATTCCAAAAGCAAGCATCAAATAATCAAGATAATCAATTGGCTCATGCATACAATGTACCTTCGCTTCATGGTTCAATTTTAGCTGTAATCTCTGTCTGTTACTGGTATGATCAGACATTTGAATGATTCATTTAGAATCTAAGTTACTTACAGAGAATTCATCAAAAAATTATACCAATAGAAAATTTTGAATCTTTCATCATTGATGTATTAACACGAGCCTATTCTTGTCTTGCCCTGTTTTCATGCTTGATATGTGGGAACATGGACATATTAAGCTGGGCAATCATTCCAGCAGCATTTTAGAATTTTCTTTGCCGAGATTTTTCATGACAGGACAAAAGCACATGCAATTCTGTTCTGCAGATTGGCTGGCCATTTATGTAGTGAATGGGCAAATATTTTGTTCATGCATACTAAAGGCCATTACTGGATATTACTACACTTATTTATTGGTGTTATGGGTCTTAACTGTTATATGCATCGAAGCTAGTACTCTTTTCCTTGATTTCTTCAAAAATAAAAAGATGAATGAATATAAATTATGGACAGTATTGCCCATCTTTTCATGCATAATACCCATCAAACCTTTGTGGTTATTTGGACTTTTCTGGTAGTGAAAGGGAATTTATAATTAAATTTTGTTTATTAATGGATTTGTAAATAAAGTTTTATACTTTGATTTAAATTATTTTTGGTAAGTCGTATATTAATCTAATTTAAAGGTGGTCATATTGTATTACATACATTGATAAGCCATATAAGGTAATACCAGAAAGGTAATGCATCTAAGAATTTCTTGCAGAAAATACAATATTGAATATGGATTTTAAGAAATGTGATTATGAAATCAAAAGGGATATGATCGAAATTAGATAGAATATTTTTTTGAAATTAATTTATTTGATTTGATGCCAAAAATTTGTTTTTCATAGAAAGAATATCAAAAAAAAGAATCATAGTGGATTTCATTTTCATTGAAAGGTTTCTTCTTTCTTGCACAATGCTCAGTAGTACTTTGTATGATCAAACAAAGGGTAGATTTTATTCTTGTATTAAAAAAAAAAGACAATATTTTGCATTTTCCTATTTAAAAATCCTTAATATTGTTTACCCATATCTGTCCAGTTGTGTATTTAAAGATTTGTAGTGAAAATTTTGATCTTTTTTTGATCTTCTAAACTGTTGTGGAAATGAAATCCTTTAAAATCAGAATGAAAACTCAACTTGTCTGTAAATGTTATTCAATTTCTAACCTTCAAAGAACCTTCTTTGATATGTCAAACGTAAACTAGGAAACAAGAATCAATAATTAATAAACATGCAATCTTATCCATGGCAAGCTAATGCATATGTTAATGGGTTTGTTGTCAAGAAAACAAAGTGAAAGAGGATCTTGCAGAAAAGATATATAATATTCATAATACTTATGAACATTTTCTGCATATATAGAGAAACAAATTACTTAGAATTATGTGATGTGATTGAATCAAATCAAAGAGAAACCCACCAAATATCTTTGATTTTATATCACTCACTGTTAACACATGACAATATATATTCTTCTTCTTCTCCAAATAAATCATAAATAAAATTATAAATTTTCTCACCTACCCATTTCATTTTCTTGTATTTTTCTCATTATAAAAAACTCTCCCATCTTATGTTCATACATATCTTGTGAGTTTCTTGAATTATTGTAAGAATTTTATTATATATATATGTATATATAGTGGTATAGTAACCAGCTTTATTGCATTGCTTCTTCTTCTTCTTCTTCTTCTTCTTCTTCTTCTTCTTCTTCTTCTTCTGTTCATATACTTTATTATATGGAAGGCGATTCTTGTTCATCAATGGGAGACTGTGGAGATCATCATCAACTCCATGTTTTAGCCGTTGATGATAATCTTATTGATAGAAAACTTGTAGAAAAATTGCTCAAGAACTCTTCTTGCAAAGGTAATTAATTCCTTAATCACTGAGTTTCCCATTTAATTAAGGTCTTAATAATTATGATTACAAATTGTTATTGCAGTTACTACAGCAGAGAATGGGATAAGAGCATTGGAATATTTAGGCTTAGGAGATGATGAGAGGAAGACATTAGAAGAGGAAAATGTAAGAAATTTTTAATTAATTGTACTGTATCAAAATTTAAGTTTTCACAATTTATTAGTAATTGTTTTCAGGTTTCAAAGGTTAATTTGATAATCACAGATTATTGTATGCCTGGAATGACAGGCTATGAACTGCTTAAGAAAATTAAGGTATATACTTTATTTACTATTTATTTATTTTTCATTTAAAAGTTTATTAAATATTTCAAAATATTTGTATGTTACAAACAGGAATCAACAATCTTGAAGGAGGTTCCAGTTGTGATTATGTCATCTGAAAACATACCAACTAGAATTAACAAGTAATTATTTCTTTAATCTTCTTTTTTTTTTTCTCTAAATTAATTCTATTTAATTAATTAATTAAACAGATGTTTAGAGGAAGGAGCTCAGATGTTCATGCTAAAGCCTCTCAAGCAATCAGATGTGAAGAAATTGAAGTTTGATTTAATGAATTGCAGAAGCTGATATCGAACCACATTCTTGTTTTTTCTTTTCTTAGGGATTAATTAATTAATATCTTTGGGAGGAAAATCACCCATTAAGAATTTTAATTATTGGGTGTGTTATAAAATTAATTTTTGTTTAATGAACTACTAAAATTCGAGAATTCAATAAATTTCGACTAATTCAGTTCGAGTATGGTATAATTCATATCGGACTTCTCTTCTACCATAGTATTTTACGTTCCGAAAGTTCGAAACTTGAGAGCTCTTGGCAGGAGATTTTACTTAAGCTACATTTTACTTAATTTCAGTCATCATAAATAGTCCATTGATGAAATTCATTTTAATATATAATATTATAAGTTGATTAGCAAAACCAATAATTGAAATGAGAGCAAAATCGAGGAGCTTAAGAATTTCCAATCACCAAAGCAATTATATTATATGATAATTAACAAATAATTGCATTGCTAATTACCCAAAAAGGGAAAAGAATAAATATATCTAAATATAGTTAAAATGGGTATGATGGTGATGGAGATGTCTATGTTCATCTAAACCAAAGCACTGCAAAACAGGAAAACAACTCACAAATAAACATCTTCTTATCCTTTTCGCCATTGAACCAAAGAAACAGCAGAAACAACTCTTCTTGCTTTCTTCATTTCTTCTTCTTTTACTACTCCTCTTCCCGCCATGTCCAAGATCAGATTGGTTTCTCATCAAAACCGCCTAAAATCAAGAAAAAGACCAGGAAAATACTAAAACAATATCAAGAACTGAAAAGGGTAATTTTAAAATTTGAATTACCTTAAAATTTACAGGCTGAAATCTTGGAAAGAAAGCAAAGAATCAAGAAGATGAAGAGAAGAGCATAAACAGGCTGATAAGTGAGGACAATAATAATAAAAGAGAGGCGGAGAATAATAGAAAGAGGGTTTTCTGGGAGGAGAAGCAAAGTTGTTGAGCGTAATTTAGAAAGAATTTATTATTACAAGACAAGGTTGAATTCAACGTTGTAGTTTAGTTTAGGTATATGGCTGTATACGACATCTTCTCCTCCTCTCTCTGTCTCAAACAACTTGGGCTAAGAAAATTCTGTACCGCCACGCCATCCGCACCCCTTCCTCCTCCTTCAATAATGAATAGCGTGTGGTATGCGTGTCTGAGGTAGGTTTTAATGGTTGACATCCTTTTCTTTCCCTTTCTACCATTTCTTTTCTTTTCTACCTAAATCTTTATTAATTATTCCTTACCAACATATACTTTGGTCCATATAATTTCAATTTATACCCATTCAATTCTTATTTTTAAGCTTATAAAAATTGTATCCAAAACCTTCTATTTCTTGTGATATTTATGAAGTGTAGAAAAATTACACTATTGAGCAGTCTGGTTGGGCCTTAGCAAGCGCAGACGAGGAAGAGGGAGGGAGGAGCAAGCTTCAATATTAGGAGCGAGCATAAAAAACAATAAATAAAAATTTAACCAAAACCGAATCGAAATTCGGTTAATAAAGGGTTTCAGTTCGGTTTGCGGTTTTGAAATCATAAAACCAAATAGTTGGGTTAGTTTTTTTGAAATTATAAACACCAAATAGTTTCTTCCAATCCTCAACTCCTTCCCAAACTTTTGATCTATCCTCTACTGTTCGTGGTGGTCTAACGCATACTGGCAACTGCATCATTGGCTTCTTCTCTTCGTCTATTTGTACTATCTCAATGGCTTCTCTGGTTGCTACCTCTTCGTTGGTCTTTAGAAGCAAGATTGCGTGAAGGCAGACTAACAAAATCTGCTAATGTGAAATTGAATCAGAGTTGTGAAAAATTGACTAAAGATTCCAGATATGATATTATTATTTTTAATGATAGTATACATTTTATTGTGAAATTGAATAAGAGGTGTGAAAAATTTGTTTCTAAGGGTGAGTTAAATTAATGGGATTATATTCATATTTGCTTTGTAAATTATATGTTAATGGCTTAGAATTTGGAATGTTTGAATATATGTGATGAAGTGTTTGAATATGAGATAGAATTGATGTTTTAGTAAAAACAATATTATTGATTTGGAGTGAAGTTCGGTTTTAAAACCGAACTGCAGCTAATCGAACTGAAATTATTGGTTCAGTTGTATTTCAATTTGAGATGTTTCGATTCAGTTTTTGGTTATGGAAAAATTTGATCGGTTTTTAATCGGTTCGAATGATTTGGTTTGATTCGGGCAACCGAAATTTGCTCAGCTACCTAAGCTGCAAGCGGCAAATCCGTTGGTTACTCTCTCCCCAGTGGATAATACATAAAATTTCGAAAAAGACTACAACACAACCCCGACTGAAACTGAAGAGTATCTTGTTTTCCAGTCAAAATTGTCTGCTTTAACCAATCACCGATGCCAATATTATTGGAACTTAACAGTAACCACTTGCTTTTCTCTTCCTCCTCCTATTCCTCTAGAAACACATTTCTCACCATCGCTTCTTCTTCCAGTGTTCCAACTCCCTCATTTCCGGAAGGGGAAAATAGTAATACTGACCGCTCTCGGGATCGCCGGAAAATTGTTCGACTTGCTTGGCAGAAGCTGGTTCGATGGTCCCGTTCTTGGCGTTCCAGGAACAATGCCGATGTCCTGCTGCGCACCAATAAGGTACTTTCTTTTTTCTTCTTTATCTCTCTAGTTTTGAAGTTCATTCCTATTTGTTTGGAGAAAACCCAGAATTGAAGAAGGTGAAAAAACGTGATTTATTGGACAAAGACGATTTAGTAAGGGAATAAAGATTTGAACTTTATAAGTTATAATCTTTTTTTTTTTTTTGTTATAATTGTATTTGGTTTCGTTGGTTTTGTAGGTAGTGGTACTTGGTGGTGGTTCCTTTGGTACAGCAATGGCTGCCCATGTTGCTAATAGAAAGGTTGATATGGAAGTTCATATGCTTGTACGTGATTCTTTAGTGTGTCGATCAATAAATGAGAACCACTGTAATTGGTACTTTTTTGTCTTATACATAATTAGATATTCAATTTCTTGCTTGTTTTGTATACACTTATAGATTTATTGCTTGTGAGATTTGTAAGCTCTTAAAATTTTTCGAACATTTCTGTTTTCAGCAAATACTTCCCAGGACACAAACTACCAGACAATGTGATTGCCTCCAATGATCCTAAATCTGCTTTGCTTGGTGCAGACTACTGCCTCCATGCAGTGCCTGTCCAGGTTTTTGATTCCTCCACTCTGTGTTTGTGTCATTTTTCAAGTTCTTGGAAAG
The DNA here is from genome assembly GCA_948099555.1 of Croton setiger. Lineage (NCBI taxonomy): Eukaryota > Viridiplantae > Streptophyta > Magnoliopsida > Malpighiales > Euphorbiaceae > Croton > Croton setiger. The sequence goes on from CANUEY010583002.1 coordinate 46,516, forward strand.
CGTTGTAAAGGTCATCAGATGTTGCAGCTATCTTATTTATTGATCTTGGCTGTTTGAAATTCTGCCACAGTCTAGCTCTTCATTTCTGGAGGGAATAGCAGAATTTGTTGATCCAAGCTTACCTTTTATATCCCTTAGCAAAGGCTTAGAGCTCAATACATTAAGGACGATGTCTCAGATTATTCCCAAAGCACTGAAGAATCCTCGCCAGCCTTTTATCGCACTTTCCGGACCTTCTTTTGCATTGGAATTGATGAACAAGTTACCAACAGGTGAATTCTTTGTGATGAACAAAACAAACTATGTTTTCAACTCAAAACATTTAGTTGTAGTATTAGTCGATTTTTCTTTGAAGGAGAGCCTTAGCGCAACGGTAGTCATGGGTTCGAGTCTTGGAATCAGTCTCTTGTAGTAAATGCAGGGTAAGGCTGCCTGCATTACACCTTCGTGTGTGCAGCCCTTCCCCGAACCCTGCGTTAACGTGGATGCCTTCGTGCACCGGGCTGCTTAGAAATTAGTTGATTTTTCTTTGTTCACGGTCTTTTGCAGCAATGGTGGTGGCATCAAAGGACAAAAAATTGGCGAATGCTCTTCAACAGCTGTTAGCTTCTTCTCATTTAAGGATCAGCACTTCAAGGTACATGATATTCATGAATCCCACAAAAAAAAAAAAATCATGTTGACCCTGTTTTTTCCTTGTCGAGATATGCATTGCGATAATTGCTCTATTTATTTATATAACTCTTGTATTATACATGCTGGAGGAAACAATTCATGAAATATAAACTTTGGATTTCTGCATGATGGTGTTCTTAAAGTTGGTCTCTTTTAAAAATTGTTATTTCTTGGCAGTCTATTGCCACGGCCATATACAATAGTTGTTTCCTAAAATCCTTGCTCCTGGGCTTAGCCAAATTGTGTTTGCAGCCAAAGTTGAGAAACATATGTGCAAGTGAATAAGCTAAGTTTGTAACCTCTGGTAAACTGCAGCGATGTCATAGGGGTGGAAATTGCTGGTGCACTGAAAAATGTGCTTGCCATAGCAGCTGGAATTGTAGAAGGAATGAATCTTGGTAATAATTCTATGGCAGCTCTTGTTGCACAAGGTTGTTCTGAGATTCGATGGCTTGCCACAAAGGTGTTCTATCTGTTCTTTTCACCTTAAATAGCCATTCATTGCCCAAATTGTAACTTATCTTCGTTTCTGTTTTCCCCTTTTTTGTAACTGGGAGATGGGATGGTTTATTTACATTTGCTTGCTTATAACTGGACTTGTATATCCCTGATATGTGCCTTTCCGTTTCCTCGTAATTATGTCCTTATTATTGTTATTATTATTATAAGCTATGCAGGATCCAACATTTATTAGCTTGTCATTTTACTTTATTTTATAACTGTTATTTTTCTTTATGTTCTTGTCCTAAATTTGCCTTCACTTAATCTTCCATGAATTCCCAAGATGGGTGCCAATCCTGCAACAATTACGGGTCTATCAGGAACAGGGGACATTATGCTTACATGTTTTGTGAATCTTTCGAGAAATAGAACAGTTGGAGTGCGTCTTGGTTCAGGGGAGAAGCTTGACGATATATTAAGTTCCATGAGTCAGGTACTTGTAAATATTTTTGTGTGTCAATTACTTGCTGCTGATGGCCAAAATTTTGCTTACTAATTTAGATGTGCAACTATTATGTGCTATAGGTAGCAGAGGGGGTATCTACAGCAGGAGCTGTGATTGCATTAGCCCAGAAATATAATGTTAAAATGCCAGTTCTGACAGCAGTTGCCCGAATCATAGATAATGAACTAACCCCAAAGAAGGCTGTTCTTGAGTTGATGCGCCTCCCTCAGGTCATTCAAAACCTCAATTCTGTTCAAAAAAAGTTGACCGATTTCCCTTTCTGACCCCCTGTTGTTGTATGATTTTTAGATGCTTCAGTGGCGTTGCACCGGTATTTTTTAATGCTATGATTTTCTGTTTGTAGGTTGAAGAAGTGTGAGAGAATATGGAGGGCACTTCATTAAATTCCAAGAGCAATATTCTGGCAGATGCTAGATTAGTCTTATGCAAAATTTGGTTATTTTCTTATCATTTAATGATTACTCTGATATAAATTTGGTCCAAAAATCAGTTTTATCATCAAATTGATATGCTTAATTTTGCATATTGTGTATAGGTCCATATCCAGTGATCTTTATGGCACTTCCAGGAGTCTTGTGCAAATTATGTTTGCTTCCGATTTTGAGTACTGCTCTAGCTCGACAAGTTCCTCTGTATATACATTTTTTGCTTGAGTTGATACTTCTGGTAGATAAATATATGATAGTATTGGATTTTTTCAACCATGAACTACCCATTAGGGAAAGGGAAAAATTCATTTTGGATGAGTTCTTTAGCGTAGATGATGATTATTTCGGTCAATTTTTGGAATTTTGGGTCCAAAAGCTATGGCATGAAATGGTTCCTTCCAATGATGAATTATAGCATATCATGTGTGATATATAGCTTGTGCATTTTGCAACTAGACTCCGAAACAGCCAATTCATCTGAGGTTAGCCATTAGAAGAAGCCATAGTTGAAGCTTGCATATGTCAAATTCAGAGGATGTGGACTCTTGAGCTGGCCTTTTTCGCTTGCATTGTTCATTGAAACTGACATGTAGTAGTGTCATAATTACTGTTGTTAAGCATGTTTTAAATGTTAGTTGTTTCCAAGTGAGAATGCTAATGGTTTCTCTTTTTGAAGAGAATGACAAGAGAGTGAAAAGGTACTATCTTTCCATTTTCTTGGTAGTTACTTTGACAGGCGTTTCCATCAATCATCTACATGAAAATGCACAGAAAAAGTTGGAAACTTTATAAATAAAAGGAAAAGAAAAGAAGATGATGCATATGCAATCTCTTGCCTTAATTCTTTGCTTAGTAACTCCTAATTTTTGTAATTAATTTAGAAGAAAAGCAGGAAGTGTAGTAGGGAGAGTGTCATTCTTAACTCGAATATGACTTAGTCGACACCGAATAGCGTAATTAAAATAGAACTATATAAGCGGACGGACCACCCAGTAATATAATTAAAACAATAGTATATGGATTTTGTTTTTGCATTGGAAATGAAATAAATGATTGACACAATGCTGATTTTGGTTAGCGGGCAAATAAATGCTGCAGCTGAAGACCGGTACAAGGACATATAACATATAATATGGACTAAAATTTTTAATTTGACTTTAACTAATTTCTTCAACCAACAAACATGCTCTTGCTTCAAAGCTCAAACCCTGCAATTAACATCTCCAAATTAGGCAGTTGAAAAATTCAAGCCAAAGACCAAAATGGAAACGGTCCAATGATCACGGAGCATTTACAGGAATTTCATTTTGGAGAATATTTACCACCTTTATACACGCATCAGATGGACCCTAATAGAATATTGAATAACCATTTTTGGCTATATTACTAATTTCGTGCTAATTTCTGGAAAGGAATGACCAAAATAGCATGATCAAATCCCAAAACATACACTATAATGGTTGAACACACTCTTCGAAAAAGTCTATTACGAAAATAAAAAATTTTAAAGAAAACATTATTGAGAGAGAAATTAATTTTTATAAATAATTAACGGACATTAAGAATATTCGATTGATAAAAAAAACATGCACTTATATAAAATGTGGTGAAATTCTTTGTACATAATGTTAGCACTACAACTATCAAATTCACATTTCAGATATTAATCTACATATCAAATTCACATTTCAGATATTAATCTACAAAGTCAGTGCTAACTTAAATTAAATTGAAAATTCATTATATTTCATCCATTTTAAAATATAAGCATATTTTTCTATATTTATATTAATATTAAATACTATTTTTTTTAGAATTACCTTTCATTTGGTAATTAGTATATAAAAATTTCAAAATATAAGTTTATTTCTATATATATATATATATATATATTTTAGAACGGTGAGAGTATTTGATTCACATTTACGTTGATTGGAGGATGTTAGTGGATGATTAACCATTATAGTAATTAATTGAAGAGAAGCTAGAAGGAAAAAGCATTAATTTGGTAATGGTCATAGCTTCAAACATAGAAAAATCTTCAAATCTATTAGTATTTTCAATGAGGCATGGTCTTCCTCTAAACTCAAACAACATAAGCATACCAAGAAGTAGACCAATGACTTAGTCTTATTTTCTTTCTATAACGTGTAGAAAAATACAAAATAAATATTGAAAAAAAAAAAGCCAACGCAGCAACAAAGAAGCACACCAAATACCACTTTTTACTTAAATTAAATCCTCTCTTACTCATATATTATATATATATAAGTACACGTAACCCAATATGTTTATTAAATCCAAGACACACCCATTAACATACATACAAAAATGGACGAATTAATTTCTTTAATCCTTCATGGGATTAATTCAGCTAAAGAGCTTGAGCCTCTTCTCCATAACTTACCAAATTCCCACCAAGAAAATATACTTCTTCCTAAGTTAGATGACATTATTAGGGTTTTCAGTAGCGCTAGAGATAGGATAAATGCTCAAACACAATTTCACCATCTTCAGATGGAACCCAGCTTCCAAGAACATTGGATACGAGGTACAATGATGGAGTTATTACAGTCGAGATTCGCAGTTGATCATAGAACCAGTGGTTCTTCTTCTGGATGTTTGGCTATGGAGTCTGCTGCAGGCAGTAGTGGATTGGATGTTCAACCTTCAATGGGTATTTCATCATCCTCGCAAAGAACAAGAAGGAGGTAAGAAGTTTAGTTATTACATTTTCTGAGAAACTGTTTTGTTTAGAAATGTGGTCATACGTATAATTCTTTCAAAAGTGTCCAAGTCAAAGCCAAACTAACCAAAACATACGTATAATTCGTTCAAAATTATCATAAAATGACGTACGATCAGTCAACTAAGTATTTTTCAAAATTATGGTTTAATTTTGTAGGAGCAATGATGCAGATAAAAGAACAATGAGGGTAGCAGCTCCAAAGATGGGAAATACTGAAATCCCACCTGAGGATGGTTACACGTGGAGGAAATATGGCCAGAAAGAAATACTGGGATCGAGATTTCCTAGGTAATTACTATTATTTTATTAAACTAATTAACTAATTAATTGACACATTCAAAGTTATAATTAAGAAAAAAGGGTCAGAGGTCTCTGGTTGAAATTCATGAAGCCAATATTTACCAATGTCATGTGTTCTGAATAAGTTTAAACGATGCGTTTTTGACTTAGTATAGAATAACTTCCAATATTAAGATCGAGTCATTGACTGACTAAATTTCCAATATTAGTGATTAAATAATATTTTTTTCTAATTATATATAATTTAGTCGTTTGCATTTTTAATGCATTTTTCAGGGGTTACTACAGATGCACGCACCAAAAAATGTATCAATGTCCAGCCAAGAAACAAGTGCAGAGGCTAGATGACGATCCTTACACGTTTGAAGTTACATACAGGGGAGATCACACGTGTCATATGTCAGCTACAGCACCGTCAATTCCTCCACCACAGCCACCGCCGCAAATTACTCAGGAGACCACCCAAAGTATAGCTACTCAACCGTGGCTGGAATTCTGTTTAGGTGGTGGAGGAGGAGGCAGTACTAGCGGCGCAGGTCCCTCCACCGTCCGATTTGGTAAAGAAGCAGAATATCCTGTGGCCGATATGGCTGATGTGATGTTTAATTCTGGAAGCAGCAGCAGTAACAGTATGGAATTAATTTTTACTTCATTGGAAGATAATAATAAATTGGAGTCAGGAGAGAGGAAAAATTAATTTATTAATAACACTAACAAGCACTAATTAAGTGGGATTTGTGGGACTTAATTAATTGGTCAATTTTGATTTTTTTTTTTAAGCATACGGTTTGATTTTGTAGGTGTTGTAAAATAATTTCGAATTTTTGTTTATCAAAATCAAAACACGTAGATTAATTATTTTTTTATTATTATGTTAAATGAAAATTAATAAATTAATGTGTAGATTATTAATTGATTAATTAATTAATTAACACCTTCTCATGAATTATTTTTGTCTCACAGTCTTGATCAAAACAATAATATATAATGATAATTCCGTCCATTTTCATGAAAAATACAGAAAAATAGTAATTATAATTTACATAAAATTAATATTAATTAATTTGAAAAAAAAACATAATTATAACATTTTATAAGTTAAAATTATTGCTTAAAACTATATATATATATATATGTATATTTTTTTTTATAAACTAAATCTAGAAGGATTGTAACTACCAAATGAAATAATTATTATAGTTATAAAATGAAGAAAGTTTAGACGAAGATTCTGCAGTCTCCTTAAGACTTAATCAAGTAATATTCCAAAGAAGGTTCCATGTGTGGTTGAATTTTATTTTCCCATAATAAGATATATTTGTTAATATAATAAAAGATTAAAACATTATTCAATATTAAAAGCAAATGTTGTATATAGATAATGAGAAAATGTGAAGAAGAAAGATAAGTATTAGGATAAAGTGTAGCTTTTGATTTATCAAAGTAAGCAAATTTACGAAAAAATATAAAACTTTTAACTTCTTACTATGAATTTACCATATATTTTTAGCACTAAAAGAAATAATTTTTAGCATTAAAATTTAATAATATTTTTTGAAGAGAATTAAGCCTATAATAATAATAATAATAATAATAATAATAATTTTAATTTTAATTTTCTGGACATAAAAAGCTAGATTGTTTGTCTCTTTTCGGATTAGTTTTGGGATTTTTATACCTTCCGACACCCTCATTTCTTTACTTGTCAAAACATGTTTTTCATTATCCTGTTATCAATCAATTTTGATATTAGTTAGCATCTTTGTCATAACTTTTATAATCAATTATTGATATACTACCGAAATTAATGTTCAAGATAGCAATAATAAAGCTCAATTCTACCCACAAACCCGTTAGTAGAAGTGATAATTAAGCAGTTTGAATTCGCTTAAGCAGATTTCATGATTAAGACCTAATACATATAATTATATCAACTGAAAATTCATCCATTATTGTCAGGTACGCAATCTAGATTGGGTACACTTTAGTTGTCGCGGAACCCAACTTAATTATTCTAATATCTATATATTATATATCCCGATAATAATGTAAAAATAGTGGCCTTCAATTCCCTCTAACATAAATGATAAAGCTAATTCTAATATATAAATAAAATGAAATCATTGTAATAGTGATTATCTAATGATTCCAACTCACATAGAGCATATTAATTACATATACTACAACATTTTCTTATTATATACAAAAAAGAAAAAAGCTTAATTATTACAACTACCTTAGATAATCAAACTCAGCTTCATCAAAATTAAAATCAGAATCAAAATCAATAGATTTAACCATAAAGTCCATATCCAAACTTTGAGGAGAAGTGGTAGATTCAAATCCCACAAGATCCTTCCACATCACAGAATCTAAAGATGAAAGATTGTCTGTTACTTCACTTGGAGTTGCCTCTTCTTCTTGCTTGGTGGAAGGAATCTTTGATTCCCATTCTTGGGTAGGAGTAGGAATCATCATTTGTGGAACCCTAAGAATATTCTTGCAAGTATGATGACCGATATAAGTGGTTTTATACATTTCTGAATCTTCTTCCATTTTTTGAACTTGTTTTGTTGCTTTGCAGCCTTGATCGTACTTGTGAGTGCACCTAAAATAACTCCTGTTTCAAGTGGAATTACTATAATTAGTAACAGCCAAAACCCACTACCCAAAATTACTACTATTTTTGTTTTTTCCCCTTAAAAATATATATATAAATTTTGGAATGGCACTGCTTTTGTCTTTTTTAGGGTTTGGATTACCCATTTGCCGTTTCTTTCAAGTAAAAAATAGGGGAAAATAGCATTGGTTTGTGTAAAAATGAAAGAAAAATCAGGAAATATTAGTGATAATTCAAGATTAATTAAACAAAAAATGAATAATTAAAGATTGGCACCTACCTTGGGTATTTAGCATTGAGGATGTCTTTTTGGCCATATTTTCTCCATGCATGACCATCTTCTGTTGTAGCAGACTCGGTTGTCCATGAATCTGAGTTCTTCCTGCTATAACAACAAAAAAAATTATATTAATTAGTCAAACCCCATATGCTAATTTCTAATTAATCTTAATTAAGCAAATGGAGATCTAGATTAATAAAAAAACAAATGATGATGAGTTAGTTAATAGAATACTTACTTTCTCTTGTAACTGCCTCTTTTATCTTTAGTATTAATAATTGGTCGCTTCCTGCTCTCGCCGGAATCTTCAGATCTCCGGTCATCGCAGCAAACAGAGTCAACTTGCGAAGTTGCAATAAGATTCAGAGAATTATCAAAAGATTCACAAGAACTTATAAAAGAAAGAGCTTTGTTGAAAGATCCCAAGATCTTGAGAGAAAGATCATTAGCTAAAAAGGGATCTAGAGAAGGTTGTTTAAGAAGAAACTGAAGTTGGGTTGCAAAATCTTGACCAAGAAGAAGCTCTTCTTCCACCATCTTGACCTTATTACTACTGGTTTGAGGGTTATTTTCAGGACAAGAACTGCAAGAAGCTCCTCCACTCTTTGAGGGAAGAAGTATCATGGCTGGCTTATTAGTTAAGAGGGGGCTTTTAAGGATGTAATGAAAATAATAATAATATATAAGTGAAGAGAAAAAGAGATAGGGATAGGATTTTTATTTATTTGTTTGACAAATGGGAAGAAGGAAGTTGGGAAGAAAAGCAAAGGAAGATAGAAGGAAGCAGTATCATAGAATTTAAAAACCACATGCTTACAAAGGGAAGATGACGTTTTAGTTATGATGCAGTATTTCATAACTATTTTTGTCGTATTATTGGAAAAAATAAATTTCCAATAATTAAATTAATTTAAATTTTATAATGTTAATGCTATTACCACTTCACTCATATTTCTTGTCTTTTGAGTGGACCTAAAAGGTTCATGTTATTAACATTGTCATATTTTATTGGGGTGAAAATTGTTAATTTATAGAATTGTAAAAGTGAAAGAAGGGTATGAATGGCCAAAAGCTATGAAAGAGTGGAGTGGAAGTGAGATAGATTCAAAGACAAGGACTAGTCAATACCGTGTCTTTTTATCTTTGATTCAAATCGGTTTTGCTTTTTAATAGTATTGAATTATTAAAACTTACCATAAAAAATAATGGACGTTTTGATTTATGCATAATGTGTTAAATACATTTATTTTGTGTACCGTTTATAATCTAGAGTTTAGTTTTTGAGTGTTTTGCTTTTTTAGATGTGATTAAATTGTTGGTGATTATTGCTCAGTTTAAACTGGTCAAATCGTATGTTCAAAATTGTTTTGAACCGATCATGGTTTCTTTGAAATACTAAGCCATGTTGAATCGCAATTAAATCATGACTCAATGATTTAAAATTTTTATAACTTATCATTGTCTGGTTTGAAATCAGATCAATAACTAAATTGAGAGGACGAACTGCCGAAATCAACCATTAACTGAAACATATCGCAACTGTAAATCGGCTTCAGCCATTGATTCATAAACCACGGTTCCACAATTTGATTCAATGTTCAATAGTTCCATATACATTGAATCATCAATTTGTAACCCGAACAAATTAAAGGTGTACCCTTATAACTAAATGCAATGAAGATAATTAAAAAACATTTTATTCAAAAAACATTATTAGCAAAGTTAACCTTAAAATAAATGCTTTTTAAGAAACATATTACTTAAACAATTAAAAATTATTAACCTTTAACCTTAAAGATTAGTGTAGATGGTTTTACATATTCATTTTTTAACTAAAGGTCAGGGTTCGATTCTGACTAAGTATGAAGCACACTTTCAAGTCAATCGTCTAAATTATTGAACAATTTTAAATGCAGTCATATCCTAACACACTGGATTAATACGATCTCCCAAAATATATGGTTGTCTAGGAACTAGGCTCTTAGACCCACAACTTTCAGCTGAAGGCTTTTGCTTTGATATTAACAAATGTCATTTTTAAAATTTTAGTATAATTAAATATCAATGATTTTTAAATATTAAGTAAATATCATATTTTTAGTATGTTATAAAAAAAAATATATGTATTTTTAAGAAAATATATATATTTTTATATTAACCCGTTAATAAATATGTATATTTTTCAATATGATATAAAGAAACGTGTTTACCAATATTAAAAAATAACATTTACATATAGCATTTATTTATTAAAAATAAATTTCAAAAATTACATTTATTATAATTTTCTAGGATATTGGGTTTTAGGATATTAATAGGCCCAAAACTCAGTCCAGAACTATAAACCGAACCACATTAACGGTTTGACAACATAGGCCCTTACCATGCTTAAGTGTAGGACGCCACTGAAGATGATATCTTCTTCTTCTTCTCGTATCTTAAACCCTACTGTTCTTCCCCGCAGATTCCTTGTTCCCATCCGACCAAACTCTCAAATCCCTAATTTCTTTCACAAGCGACATAATTGCTTTCCTCACTTCAAGTTTGCTCCTCCAAATATGACATTCTCTAAGTGCTTTTCTGGGTCTGCTGACCCAGTTCCCATTCCGGGTACACCCGAGCTCAATCAAGCTACTTTGGTTGTGGTCTCATTCTACAAATTCGCTGATTTTCCTGATCATGCTGAGGTCAGAAAACCCTTGAAGGAGCTCTGTGAGGAACTGGTAACTCTCGTTCTCTCTCTCGAGTTGTAGTAAAAATAAGTAATTTTTTATTTTAAAGAAATTTATATTGATATATAAATTTCTTTGCTTTTGGAGGTAGATTATGCTATTTATTTCTTTTGGGTAAATCCTTGCTAACCATGCTTGTGTGTTAGTACCTGAAAATTTTCAATTCCTCAAAGATACTCTCTTTTTTCCAATAAAATTTTAGCTGAATAGGGAGGAACAAATGCAAATTGGTACTTGTTATAAAATGTATCTTAGATCTTTTTGAGATAATTTAAGCAGATTTATTTCAGATTTGGTTGGTCGTAACCAAGTTTGGAACATGAAAATCAAATCTTTTTTTTTTGTTCCCCGGTTGCATTTATCATGCGCATGCCTTGCTGAGCTGATCCTCTCCAGCGTGTTTCAGGTGGGATCATTCTTGCACCTGAGGGAATCAATGGAAGCATATGTGGAACAAGGGAGTCTGTGGAAAAAGTTCTTGAGTTCATTAAAAGTGACGAACGGTTGAAGGAGTTGAGGCAGATGGAATCGCCTGTCAGTCCTGAGGAAGAAGCCATTCATCATGGGCATAGTACAAGTTCTCCTTTAGCTGCGGGGGAGGACGCCCCGTTCCGTTGGGATCATGTCAGAGTCAAGTTAAAGAAAGAGGTATTTCTCTATAACCATAAGAATTTCACTGTGTTTTAACGGAGAAATGTGATTGCAGGATTTTAGGATCTATGGTTAGCTTGTTCTTATGTTTCTTTCTTTATCCTAAATAGATTGTTACTCTTGGAATGCCCTCTGTGTCGCCTACTGAAAGGGTTGGGAAATATGTGAAGCCAAAGGAGTGGAATGCATTAATCAGTGATCCAGATACCGTGAGCCTCTTAAAACTTTATATCTTCTTCGTATTTTTGTTTCCTTTCGTTCAAGTTAACCATCGCTTGAAACTAGATAGCTCTGATATAGGGATTTGTTTGCATGATTTTGCAGATTGTTTAGGATTTTGATAGTGAAATTTCCAATAAAGCCATTATTGCATTCTTTCTCTTCCACAGCAACTATCTTCTTTTGGTCAGAAATGGTATGAAATATGCTCCTAAGCACTTGATGACAATTTCATGTGCTATGTTTTAAGTGCATTGAGCCATATAATGAATGAGTTTCAATTTCAGTGCTTAGAATGATTTGGTTGTCAGTGAATAAAGGATTGGCATGGTTCAAAAAGTTGTTTATGCATCTACGAATAATAGCAGATTCTTAGTTTTCTTATTCAAATTTTGTTCTTTTTCCTGCACATAGGTGGTGATTGATGTTCGGAATGATTATGAAACTAGAATTGGGAAGTTCAAAGGAGCAGTTGATCCTTGTACAACGTCATTTCGAGAATTCCCGACTTGGGTGGAGAATCATTTACAAGTTACAGACACAGATAAGTTGAACTGTGCAAGTGGAAATGATGATAATAAAGGAATAGAAAGCCCAAAACAAAAGGTGCCTCAGCGAGTTGCGATGTACTGTACTGGAGGGATCCGGTGCGAGAAAGCTTCAAGCTTTCTTCTCAGTAAAGGTTTTAAAGAGGTGACTTTCTAGTTCGAGTCTACAGCCCTTTGTGCTTGTCGAAATGTCATGATATTTGTTCATTCACCTGGTTATTTTTACAGGTTTATCACTTAGAAGGTGGAATTCTGAAGTACCTGGAGGAAATTCCGCCAACGGAGAGCAGTTGGGAAGGCGAATGTTTTGTTTTCGACAAACGAGTATCGGTTGAGCATGGTTTGTCACAGGGAACTTACAAATTGTGCTATGGCTGTAAGCAACCAGTAAGCGATGCAGACATGGAAGCACCAGAATGGGAGTATGGAGTTTCTTGCCCACACTGTTATTTATTGAAGTCTGATGAAGAAAAAGAAAGAGCAAGAGCTCGACAAAGGCAATTTGAGAGCTGGGGAATTATCGGCGGTGCAGATAAGGGTCGGAGGCCAACATCTAAACCAGACCTCAAGATAAGAAATTCTAATAAGCTTTCGAGCTCAATTTAGAGAGCGGAGGAAGATGTAATGTGTACAAGATGACTGTTTTCATATGCATTATTACAAGCAGCAAATTTTTTTGGAATCTATTGATCCATGAACTAGAATTTACTCATTTAGCATCTCCATAAATCTAAGTCTAATTCAGATTCATGATTGATCTACCTATAACACATGGCGTTTGCGGAGAATTAGACTAATCAAATATGAGAATTTTTAACGTGGTTTAATGTAACTTTGTTCTATTTTGAAGCACCTTTTCTCTTTTCTCTTTTTTCCCAAAGAAGCTATCGAGTGATAGCAGATCTTTGTAAAAAAAAAGAAAAGAAAAAGAAAAGAGTGATAGATTAAGATTAAAATCATGATAGATTTGATAAAATTGTAATGTAGACTAGGTTAAACAAACTTTGAGTGTCTTTTATTTTAACTCGATTCTCCGAATATTTCTTAATTTTCAAAGATATGGGGGCAAGATCCTCGACAACAAATTCGGTGCTAGCACTTGTACGAATGGAACAACGTATTCTCGTGCCAAGATGCTAGCCCCAACGGATGGAACAAAATGCTAGTCCCAACAGATTTAGCACGCTTGAACTGGTTCATAACTATGCGCTGTGGTGATAGGCCTTCAAATCCATGAGCTCAAAAGAGGCGCCTGGTAACACTATATGACCAAGAGGGATGAGATTTGAAAGGCATTCTGTACAAAAATTTTTAAAGACGTGTATTCTTTCTTTCTTTTGTTGCTAGTGTATGAAGTCTCCTATTTACGCAGGGTTAGGAGAGGACTGCACACCCAAATGTGTAATGTAAGCAGCTTTATCCTGCATTCCCTGCAAGAGACTGATTTTACAGTTAGAACTTGTGACTTTTTGATCACACGGTAACAATTTTACTGTTGAAAATGATGATATTATAGAAATCCAACTACCTCGATGGATTATCCTAAGATGCAAGAATAACCGGATTTGAACTTATGCTTATTTAATTATTGTTAATTTTTTTTAGTTGTTTGCATTTAAACTTGTACTAAATTTTTTTTATTAATTTTTAATACTATTTTAAAATGTAATTTTAGATAATTTATGGATTTATGAATGAGTAACTATGTTATAATAGTTTAGATTTAATATTTTTTAAATTTTAATTATCTTTCAATTAGAGCTTCTATTGAGCTCTTAACAAGCCAATCTTTGGTGCATTTTAAAATTTAAATGAGTCGAGTTCGAACATGTTTATTCAACAAATGAGTCAAACTTGTTTAAAAAATGAGCCGAGCTCAAGTTAGCCATTATTCGACTTGATTCAGTTAGTTTGCAGTCTCAATCCAGAGTATAAAATAGGACTAAACATACTCTTCACCCCAAACTTTTTATATTTTTTCGATTTCATCCTAAAATAAACTTTCTTACAGAAAACATTTTGAACTGTATATCTATTAGCCAAGTACACCCTGATTGAACACGTAATGGCGTAAATGAAAAAAAATTAAAATTGTGCAGAGCTTCAACAATTAGGCCTTATTTGGGCCTCTTGCATTCAGGATCTTCCTCGCGTATCTCTGTTTATCCGTAGAAGCCGAACCTGTGACTTGCTAGCTTGAGGTGCGCATACATCGTCATTTTCTTTACTCGCTTTCACATGCTCTTTTTAGAATCTTTTGGTTCTCCTTCCCTTTCACTTCACCCAACATATTTCTGTGTTCCAAATGCTGCTGCTCAACTTCTTATTGAAAGCCACTGATTTCATTTTCCTTTGACACTCACTCCCTCCACTGCTGTCTATTCCTTTTCTGGTATGTGACTGTGCTGATTCTGCTGCTGCATTTCTTTTCTAATTGTGTTCTTTTGCTGAAGATGGGACTTCCCTTCCACTAGATCTAACTTCTACATCTTCTCTTTTTTCTCGATTGTGTTACTTGTTTTTTGTTCTTTTCTGAATTTTGCTGTCAGTTCTGGGGTTGTCTTGGCTCAGTTACAGCTATTTGTTTTTCCAATTTCTGTTTCTGATTATATGTATTTTGAATTCTGTATTATTGTAAATGTTGAAAAGCTTTATTTTTTATTTTTGTTTTTTTTACTTTTTACATTCTTCTTGATTTATTGAAAGCTTTTAGATTTAGCAAGAAAACTAAATTAGATCCTGATTGCTAAAGTTGGTATTCAAGCAGGTTTTGGTATCTGCATGTTCTTCTTACCATATCCTATGCAACTACCTAAGCAATTGAGCTCACTGCTTTATTTACAGTAGTTCAGCTGCATCCTGCATTTTCATTACTCCGTTACTATTTTCTGTGGACATTTAACCTGCTGGATCAATTAGTTTTTCTTGAATGCCATTTCAAACCACAAGTATATTTTCTTAATATAAAAATTTCCTTTATGATTGATCTGCTTCCAAGCATTTACAATTGTGTATAGCTGATTAAGGTCCATGTCAAATAGGTGTCTTTTCATATCTCATTTTCTTTCTTCTCTTCAGATGAAAATGTGCATACCTCTCTTTTTGATGTTTTCTATTTACAATTAAGTTGGCATTTGATGCATGACAAACTGGGTTGACTGGATTCTAAGGAAAACCATCCAACTTACCACGCTTTAATAAAATGATAGTAATTTGAAGTTTTGCGTTTGTTCTAGTTATCACTTTTGTGGAAAAGAAAAGAATTACTTGAATTGTTGTATGATCTGTTTTAACCATTTTTGTTTCAGGAAAAGAAGAACTTTTCTTTGTTACAGGTTGTTCAGATGGAGTGTGGCTTAGATGCCAATGCTCCTTTAGATTATGCAATCATTCACATCTTTCCAATGCAGAACAGGTGATGTTTCTTTCTTGATAGTTATCAATGCTGTTACTTAATGAGGTTCAAACTGTTAAAATCATTACAATATGCTGGATCACTTAAAAAGCGTTCAAATTATTAATGCTTTTGATCTGTATTGAACCTTGATTTATGACCCTAAATTGTCAAAAAAAAAAAAAAAACGGATTGACATTTCTGTGTTTGAATCTGAAGTTTTTGAATTTTGAAGTGCTATTAAAATGTGACATCTTGCATTTATCACAATTGTGATGATGGTGGACTGCATTTCATTTACTTTGGAGAAATTTGTATGCTTGTGCATCTACGGAAGTCTATTCGTTTATTCGGGGGATGGGAGTGGGGGAGGCCTGGGCCAAAGTTTACATCTTTAATCTTCATAATGAGCTTAAGAAATTTAGCTTTCAGGCTTCTATCCTAACATCACATTTATATTTTGATGGTTTAGGTCTTAAAACTAAGTAGAAGATGTCGTAGAAATAGAGTCACTTCAGTATGTTATAATATTTTCTTTTAGAATTTAATCATTATAGTCAAGTTAAACCATCTCCCCGTGTCTACATTTCCAAGTATTATCATCTCCGACAGACTGACAAATCTGCTGTCAGCAGAACTTATAATTTAGTGTACTCTGATAGATATTTTATGCAAATCCAACAGCACTTTTCTTTATAATTCTTATACGGATCTCTCCTATTTATATATGTATTTGATCGGCTCTTATTCATGTTTATTTTGTTACAGTTTCTTTTATGCTGTGAATGAACTTCTAACATGTTCAATAATATTTAGATATGAAGTATCCATTTGTGGTGACGGTGAGGTGGAGAAATTATCCTGTGGGTTGCTGGAACAACTTTCGCCTCATTTACCAGAAGTACACGATTTGCAGAACAAAGGTTATAATGCAAAGTTCAAACTTCAAGTAGTAGCACTCAATGAGAAAGCATGGTTCACAAAGTCAACTTTTAACAGGTTCTTCAGAAAATATTACTACTCTTCCCCACATTTCTTGTTTGCCTCAATTTATAGAGGAATATGATGCCTACTCCAATTGTTACAATCCTTTATACTTTTTTCCCCTTAGATTTCTCCAACTTGTTGCCTCTCCGGATTTGTTGATTTCCTGTAAGCATATTCAAGGGGAAATGTCTCAATTGGAGGAGGCCAGAAAATTTCATCTTTCTTTATATGCTCAGGTCATATTCCAAGCTTGTTATGAAAGAATAATAACACTTATTGCAATGTATTTCCTTCTATTTAACATGATTTTTCTTCTCTCAGGGGAACAAGGATCATTTAAAAAGTGTCAAAACAGGTAATTCTCAAGTCAAAGAGTGAGCTTCTAATGTGCACTAATATTTTTAGTTATCAAGTTGGTTTCGGTGTTTACCATAAAAAAGGAATTCATTATCCAGCTTTTTTGAAAAAATTCTAAAGCATTTCCTGAAACTTCATATCTTTTGCATTAGTGAAGAGTTTAAGGTTTAAGTTGATTCCTTATTATGTACTTTAGCTATTACCACTCTGCATGCATATTGGTGCAATGTCACATGGTGCAAATACATGATCTTGTTGAATATTTGAACATCTAACTATTTAAAGTTTTTATTTGCATGTACTCTTCTTTTGACAGATGGCTGCAACTCAATTCAGACAGAACCAACAGTAAGCAATTGTTTTCACATATGTTCCTTTATGAGTTATTTAGTTTTTTCCTTTTCTCTGTGAAGCTTAAATGTTGATACTTTTAAAAAGTTCATTCTCAGTGAAAACTAATGTATTTTGTTGTTAACTTATGCATAGCCTGAAGAAAAAATGGCATCGTCAGATACTTCAAAGTAAGTCCTCTTGATAGCTCTTTTACGTTTTGGGGTTTTATCTTGGCTGCATCTCTGTTAACCCATGGAAATCTATATTCCTAGGGATGCATTATTGCGAGCTATGGACTTAAGGCTTACAGCATTGAGAAAGGAACTAGCTGTCACTCTAAACCAAGCTGCAAGCTTCACCAACAATGATTTTATCAATTTAAGAAAATTTTGTGATCATTTTGGAGCAACAGACTTAAAGTAAGTAGACTTCCAAATATTATGCACCTTTGCTATACTTTTTTTAACTACTTTATGTTCTTTCTCTTTATGTTTTTTAATGATTACAGAATTGCAATTGTTGCTGTAAACATCATGCTATCTAAATTTCAATGTTGGCACTTTCTGTTGCAGGAATTATTTGTGCAGTTTCTTTGGACTGATGTGTGAAAGTGATGCATCTGTAATTAAAAATGATGACAAGAATTCATCTTTAGACATGTCAAGTAGAGATGATGCAGATAAGACAAATGTAGAAATTCAAATAGCAAGATCCATCTGCGCACAAACACCAGTAAAATATGGTGTTTCACCTGCAAAGGTTGCCCAAATTGAGCGACAGAGCTCAAGTGAAAGTGGAGAGTCCTCTAATGCGGGTGATGAATATCAGGCATCCCCAGATAGAGGTCGAATACTTACTAGAGCTGCACAACCAAGAAGGTCAGCATCTCCGATGCGGAGGGTTCAAATAGGAAGAACTGGATCACGCAGGGCTCCTGCATTGGCCATTAAGAGCTTGGGTTATTATCCTGCTAGAGACAGAAATCCATGTTATCGAGATGCAGCAGGAAATAGTAGTGAGGACGAAGGGTCTGAACAAATAAGTAAGAAACCTGAGAGTAATGTGGTCAGGATGACTGTACAAGATGCAATTCATCTTTTTGAAAGCAAACAGAAAGATCAACGCACTGACACTCAAAAAAGGAGCTCGTTGTCAAATCACTCTCTCTCTACAAATAAATCTGTGTTAAGACGATGGAGTGCTGGTAGAGTGGAAGGTTCTGTTCCCTGCCAACCAGAACTTGTTTCCGAGGACTCCATTCTATTGTCACACGATGATAATTTTGTTGCGGATGGAGAGGATTCAAAACTTACAGAAGTTGAAAACTCGATGTCTGATTTTATATCTGGTCAGAGCCCCACTGTGAGTGCAAATATTGATTTGGAGCCGGGGAAATTGGAAAAAGAAGCACATGATTCAGTGGATATGCAAATGGATGATAGTGGAGCTCAAGGTCAGGAAAATAATGGGATGCCAACATCTTCAGCAGACTGGAGTCAACAAAAAGAGGTAGAACTGAATCAGATGCTAAAGAGAATGATGGAAAAGCAGCCTGCAAGAACCAGGAAGCCTCAGACTAGCAGAAAACAGAACATCCCTTCCGAGCATAGAGGTGGATTTTATGACCACTATAAGGAGAAGAGGGATGAGAAACTCCGAGGAGAAAATGCTCGAAAGAAAGCAGAAAAAGAAGCACAGTTTAGAGCAATGCAAAAGATTCTTGATGATCGGAAAGCTGAAATGGCCTCCAAGAGTGTGAAGGATCTAGGTAAGAAACATCCTACACCCAAACCCCAAAAGTCACTTAGGAATCCTTCTCAGGCCGCAAATCTTAAGTCTGAGAGCCCAAAAGCTTCTGTTACAAGGAAGATTTCTTCTAAAGCTTCTAACCTGCCTGCCACTCGTAAATCATGGCCATTGGCCCCTTCAGCTAGAGTGGCAGGATCCTCACCATCTAAAACTCCAGGGATCGCAAATGCTGGTACTACACCAACACGTCGGAAGCCTCAATCAACACCACCCAATCGATTGAGCACTAAAGTAGAAAGATGCCAGCCACGTCATGGGAATGTGAAGGAAAACCAGAATGATGGTAACAGAAGCTTGAAGGGAGCAACAGAAAGGGTTCAAACAGTGAAAAAATTTGGAAAAACAACAAAAACTAAAGTTGCATCAGCAGCTGAAGATAGCCCTGTCACATCAAAGCCTAGTTTATATAACAAGATGACCAAGAAAAGCAGCATTGTGCCTCTAGAATCGAAACCCTTCCTGCGCAAAGGATCAAGAGTTGCGCCTGGGGTTGGTCCTATTGCAACCAAGACAAGAAGTACTTCTCATCTGGAGGCTTCTTCCATGAACTGTGGGAGCATAACTGAAAACCAAAGCGTTGATATGGCTGTTGATGCTACAATTCTTGCCAGTGAGCATCAAGCTCAGGATATTGTACCATTGGATCATGGTAATACTGCAATTGATTCAGAAACAGTAAGCATTAGTCATCAGAATTGTGACGAGTCTGGAAATACCAATGAGCTTACTACTGATGCTGATGATAGCTACAAAGAATCGATAGAGTCTGTGACGAAGATTCAGTTCCAAGAACAATCAGATATCTCCCCCATGGCATGGGAGGAAATAGAGGAAGAGAAGAACATCCATAATTCTCATGGTGATGGTACCTCACAACTTGCTTCTCCAGCTCATGTTGCACCTCTTGGATTGTCAAGTCCACGTGTTCGTCATTCTTTGTCACAGATGCTTCAAGAAGACAACAATAGTGAAACTGATACAGTTGAGTGGGGAAATGCTGAACACCCTCCTGCTATTGTCTACCAAAAAGATGCCCCCAAAGGGTTTAAGAGGCTTTTGAAGTTTGCCCGTAAAAGTAAAGGAGATGGAAATGTAACAGGCTGCTCTAGCCCGTTGGTTTTTTCTGAAGGAGAGGATGATGGTGAGGAATCTGCTGTCAGTAAGAGAAGCACTGATAATCTGCTGAGGAAGGCAGCCCTACATTCGAAGAATGATGTACAAAAGGATGCTTCTTTATTTGAAACCCATGAAAAAAATGCAGATGCTCATGAACTCCCTGGTATTTTTGCATTTTGACTTCTCTCATTTCCTTATTGAAATTTGTTGAATGAATGAGAATTATGAATAGGAAAGTATTCAGGGTTAAATTTCCATGCTCACTTAAGAAATGGAAATAACACAATTTTTGTATTCTATTATGGCTGCAGCCCAAATAAGAAAGATCAAATTGGACGCCCAGAGTTCTAATAAACTCCACAAGGGCCCTGTTTCAGCTTCAGCTTCTACAACTAAAGGTACTTCTATTTTCCAAATCTCGAATGTCTGTTTTAAATTTCTGGTATTCCTAATTCTTTTTATGACCCATATCAAGGAGTATCTATGGACTAATATCCTATCTTATGCTGTGTGTTCCAGCTACAAGGTCATTCTTTTCTCTTTCAGCATTTAGGGGCAGCAAACCAAATGATGCAAAGTTCAATTGACCAGATAATTATGAAACAGTAATCTGTTCTCCTTGAAGCCATCGTGCCAGGCTAAATTTGGCTTGAAAAAGTAAAAATGTACTTGCTGTTTCAATGCTATCATCTTGCTATACAAGAGAAAGTTAAGAGTTTTTGTTTGTGGATTCCGTTGCTCGGGTTCTTGAATATGCAAACATGGTGAAACTCGGATTCTATTCTTTCATGTCGATTGCGTTGTGGAAGATGCAAATCGTTGTTCAAATCCAGATGTTGTAAAACAAACCAATCACCTATTACAGGATTTTAGAGCATTGAGCTTAGCTTAGTTTTACTATGCTGTATGTATTGTCGAGCATAATTTCAGATGAATAAAAGTTTAAATTGTTGTATTTGTTCAAAATTGAGGACATAAATTTTGAATCTTTGATGACATTCTTTCATTTTGGATTGAAATTAAAATACCTAATAAATTCAAAAATGAAAAAGAGAATTAAAATTGTGAATTTGAACAGTTACTTCTCTGAGGACTTTAAAACATTTTGCTGATTGGATGAGATGAGACTGAGGCCGAAACTGAGAGCGACCACCAGTGAGCTTTGAGGCACACAGGCAAAGAAAGATGGAGGTTGCTGCCATGGCTATGCAGATGAAAGGTGGCGGCGCGGGCGGCTGCTTCAAGACGATGGAAATAAGATGGGCAATCAGAAGGACAACGAAAATCAAATCAACAAGAATTCCAATTTACATTTCTACTAATCCGTCTCATATAAATCCACAGCAGGTGAGGGAGCTCTGCAACTCCTGTAATTACTCTTGCCATCGATTCCCAGAGCTAGACTATAATGGAATGGTGGTTGAAGAAGTTGACTTTAAGAAGCTTTGCATTGCTCTTTCCCACAGCCATGTTCTCGTCTCTGTGTTCTGCAATTCGCAGGATGTTGTTTTTGAGAATAATCAGCATCAAGAAGAAGATGCTGATGATGAAGAAGAAAAAGAAGAACCCTCTAATCCTCTAATGGCTTTGGGAAATCTGTTGCAGACACTGAAGCCTCTTTCTGCGGCGTCTCTCTCCCCCTCCAATGGCCAATTGGTTGGTTTTGGCCGTGCGGTTTCTGATTTCGGATTGACTGCTTCCATTCACGATGTCATGGTAATTGGAAAGATTCAATCTTTTCTCCATTTTCGTTTAGTTTACAGTAATTCTTCAACCGGGCGTCTAAAACTCTGAAATTTATGACATCAATTCTAAAGATTTCTATTTTTACTTGGCTTGTTTTGTTCTACTCCACAGACCACAGTAGCTAAACTTGCTAGATTGGTAACTTTCACTTTCATTTATTTATAGTATAATTTTGTTTCAGTATCTTGTAGGTTATACCTTCATTACGAAGAATGGGGATTGGGAAGTTGATAGTTAAAAGAATTCTGAGGTTGGTTAATTTATCTTTGTGCTCCTAAACTAGGATTGAATTGCCATTTTCCTATTATGCTCTGTTTGTTCAAAGTGGTATATGAAGATCTTATTGAACTCATGATACTTTAGTCATTTGGTGGGTGATTGGAATTGCTTAAAAGCAGCTTTTAAGCAATTTTTACCAGAAGCCTGTCAATTACCTATTTATCAGTTTTTTTTTTTTTCTTTTGGCTATTTTTATAAAAGCAGCATCTTCTGGATTATGATATCTACCTTTACTTCTCACAGAATGCTCACAAACAGAGACATTTATGATATTGGAGCCCTTTGCTCTGCCAATGAGAGGTAATCATGATCATATAGAAAAAACCCAATTCTTTTGACTGTTCACAGATGAAGTCTTATGTTTCATGTCCATGGAGTAGAGCTTTACTGGTAACATGGTTTACTTGAATTTTTGTAAGGTTGTTCTTCGAAGCATGTGGATTTGGGAATGACATAATGGGTTCTACCACAATGATGTATACCAGGACTGTTTCAAGTAATCCCGAAGATGATCAAATGGTAAAATCTGCAGGTCGGAAACTTTTACTCGTTCCGCCAGTTAGAAAAGCCCTTTGAACCTTCAAAGATTATCAATTTACAGAGTTGAGTTGAGCTGGTCTCAGTGCAAGTGACAATGTAAAATGAACAAAAGAAGAGACTGAATGAACTATGTAGATTAACCTCAAAAAAGGAACATAAAGCATAGAGTTTGGACTTCTGGTTTCATTGAAATGTGTCAACTTTTAGCTCATTGTAATGAAATCATACTTATGTATCAGTCGTTCCTTCAACTATTTGTTCTTTCGAGTACAACCAAAAATAATAATAGAGAAATTACATGGGAAGAACTTAAAGAAACACTAAATGGGTGTTTGCAGTGGTTGTGCTTTTCTCCTTTTCGCTAAAAACAACTTAAAAGCATAGAAATACTTGTAAATTAAGTTAAAAAGTGCCAAAAAGGTCTCAATATTAGCCAGTGATCATGGTTCCAATTCCTGCTTCTGACATAATCTCATGAAGCAAAGAATGTTGAACTCTCCCATCAATAATACTAGCAGTCTTCACTCCTTGAGCAAGAGACCTAACACAACAATTCACCTTAGGAATCATTCCACCTGCAACTTTCTTAGCTTCAATCATTTTTTTCACACCCTTTATATCAATCTCCTTCACCAAACTATTAGGATCATCTTTGTCTTCCAAAATTCCGGCCACATCAGTCAACAAAATCAGTTTCTCTGCACCCAATGCCGCTGCCAATTCGCCGGCCACCGTGTCAGCATTAATGTTGTATGATTGACCAGACTCATCTGCTGCCACAGATGCAATAACCGGAATGTGACTGTTATCAATAAGTGGCTGTAGGATAGAAGAATCAACTCTTGTTACTTCCCCAACGAAACCCAGTTGGGCAGAATTGGGAGCCGGCCGAGCTGTAAGAAGCCGGCCGTCCATGCCGGAAAGGCCAACAGCGGTGGCTCCAGCTTTATTAATTAGAGAAACTAAATCCTTGTTAACCTTACCAACCAACACCATAGAAACAATCTCCATGGTCTTGGCATCAGTGACACGAAGACCCTCGTGGAAGAGAGGCTGAATATTGAGCAGATTCAGCCAATTGTTAATCTCCGGCCCGCCACCGTGGACAAGAACAGGACGGAGACCAACACAAGAAAGGAGAACTAGGTCACTTACCACTGAAGCTTTAAGCTCAGGAACTTTCATGGCAGCTCCCCCATACTTGACCACAACAGTCTTGCCCCTGAATTTCTGAATATAAGGAAGGGATTCTGATAAAATGTCAACCCGGAAACGATCCGGAGAGTTCAAGGTTGATGCTTTTTTGTGGGGTTCCAACGAAGTTGCTGCTTTGATGGTCAAAGAAGGGATGGTAATGGATACAGAACGAGGCAAATCGAAACTACAATTAGAGATGTTTAGATTTTTTAGGTTCGAAGAGAGAAATGAAGACGATAGACTTACAGATCTGGGAGGCGCCGCCGCAGCCATGTTCGAAGGTGGATTAGTGGGGGTGAGCGACGGCGGTGAATTCTGTTTAGAGAGAGAACTGAAAGCAACAAATATATATATAAATATACACTAAAAAAAAAGAGCTGGCCTTAATGCTGTTCTCCCGCTCTGTGTGCCTAACGACGCCGTATCTTTTGAAACTCTGCGTTCCAACTTCTTAATCGGATATATTCTTTCGTAATCGTGCTCCACCGCTTGCTTGGCTCTGCACTTGGGGCTTCTCTTCTCCATCACCATGTGAAAATAATTTCTCGCTTCTCCTCCCCATCCTTCATAACTGCGCATCATAGATACACAAGCAACGCTTTAGTTTTTAAATATTAATGTCTTGCCTTTTTGAAGTTCGGCTTCCTCTATGTTCTGTTTCATGTCTTCTCTCATTTTTAACCAAGGTAACACATCCTTTATTTTTATTTTGTTTGCATGGGAATTTTGATTATATTTTTTTGATTTACTTTGGTTTCAATTGTTTGAAGGAAGAGTGGCTTCAGTTGAAGAAGACATCCATGGCCATCATGTAAAACATGTCATTAATATATTCAGTTAGAACTAACCTTTTATATTAAGTTTGCCAAAAGCCATAACAATCAGTCCGTTGTGCTTTGATTGATGAAAAAAGCTCTACTTAGTCCAATTCACCTTTCTTTATTGTCTCAATGCGTGTTCTGATTGATGAAACAGCTCTACTTAGTCCAACCTATACAACATGCTTTATGGAGTAGCAAATGACAGACTATATTGAAACAAGAGCTTGCAGAAAATAGAGAGCAGTATTAAGCAATATAGTATTAGCAAGCGTGCCTATAAATTGCTATGAAAATAAATAAAATAATTGGTTTTCTGAAAATGTAAATACAGATGTTTTGTTTATTATTGTTATTTTTTCATCTTCATCAACTATTTAAGCACCTGCGGCATCGCGTGGGCTTACATACCTAGTATATATTAAAAAAAGTGCCTTTTTTGTATTTTGTATTTTCAAATAGCAGGAGGGCCCATATTGTCAAAATCTTCCCACTTCACCAATAGGATTTTTACATGATGTCTTGCAGAGAACAGATTCTTGCCTGCCTGTGCTGCACTTTGTAGGAAAAACAAAGGGTTTAGTACCTTTTAAAGTTTTAATTATGCTTAGGAACAAGAATTTTTCTTCATAAAAGAAAAGTAGCCTTAAGGATAACGCCAAAGAGTTGCACTTTTCATCCTTCCAGATCAACTTTGTCAAAAAAGAAAGAAAAGGATAGGCATATACAGGACAAAACAAGCATCCTAAGCATTGCTCATTTTGCTTAGTTATGGGTAAAATTTGGATTGAAGTTTGCTTGATTTCTGCTCGGGGGCTCCGGCGAACTTCCTCCCTTTGGAAGCTTCAGTGGTTTGCTGTTGGTTGGATTGATCCTAACAACAAATACTGCACCAAGATTGATGCTTCTGGGAATGCAAATCCCATATGGAAAACAAAGTTTGCAACTTTGGTTGATGATTCAAACTTTCAAGATATGTCATTGCATGTTGAAGTGTATTGCAGAGAACCCATTTTCCTCAGAGAAAGACTTCAAGGCACAGCCACTGTTGTTCTGAAAGAGTTTCTGGCAAAGTACAGTAGCAACTCCGCTGCAGGGAAAGAAGAAATTGGTAGCTACCAACTGCGAAAAGGAAATTCCAATAAACCACAAGGTTTTGTGGATGTTTCCATTCGCATTTCTGAGGACAGGGGAGATTCCGGTTCATACACAGGTCTTTTATTACAGGAGAATTCTTTCAATCATGGTTTATTGATTATTTTCTTTGTTCAGGCATTAAAGATTGGATCTTTCTAATTTTACAGGTAATGAAGGAGGAACTGTGCTTGTAGATCGCAGCAACAATGTTGTATCACCTTCTGAAGGTGGATCAGGGCATGCTTACTTGTCCGAGCTGCCTCTTCAACGGCAAGAAAACCAAGCTTTCAGTGGATCAGGGCAAGCTTACCCGTCCGAGCTGCCTCTTCGACAGCAAGAAAACCAAACTTTCAGTGGATCAGGGCAAGCTTATCCATCCGAGCTGCCTATCCGACGGCGGGAACGCCAAGATTCAAGTTCTGCTTATCCACATCAAATGCCCTACTCGGCAAATTACTCTAATCCATCTATGGGTGGAGGCTACCCCGCAGCAGCTGGACCACGTACTCCTCCCCCTCCAGCACCACCTTCTAATGTTGGCTACGTGCCTACTGTTCTTCCAAATACAGATTACATAAATATGCCATCATCTGTAGCAGCCCCTAGAGCGGGAGCTAGACCTGGTTTGGCAATGGGACTTGGTGCTGGGGCTCTGGCTGCTGGTGCTGTGATTTTTGGCGATGACTTCATGTCAGGATTTGATATTCCTCCAAGCTTACCGGATCCTAGCCTTACAATAACAACAGATCCTCCTTTCTAAAGGAAGGATGTTATGTATTCCTGTAGTATGGTGAAATGATGTAAGCATATTTTGGTTTAGTCATCTCATAGTTCTCGCCTTCCACAAGAGCGAAAACTTCTTGTGCTGTAAATTCCATATTCTTAGAGAACAAGATGGGAGCATTTCATAACATTTCTGGCAACATGAGATATTCCCTATTTTACATTACAATGACATAATGAAATCTTCTATCTAGTATGTTGTGCTATTAATTACACTTATAATCAGGTCATGAACACAAGTGCAGACAGATGTATGATGTGTTGAGTAGTACCAGGTCTAATTCAATACTTCCAAAGCTGGCTTCATTGAATCACCAAAAGCTCTTCTTAGAAACATATCAACTATTGATACAAACTCTTCGACCTTCTCTTCATGGGGTAAATGGCCACAATGCTTAATTATTTCAAGACAAGATCCCGGTATAGCTTGGGAAAGTCTCTTAGCATTCCACGATGGAACAATTCGGTCATTGTCACCAGTGATGATCAGAACTGCATTCCATCAACCAAAAAACAAGGACAAACCATTACATTTAAAACAAGGACAAACCGCTACATTTTTCATTCTGATTCAGGTATTAAACATTGATGCTAGACAAATGTTACAATCCCTAGTTTGTTAGGTGTTTGGTGAGTGAGGAAGGAAGAGAGTTGAACCAAGAAATTAGGTCCAGGTTATAATCTCTGCTGGAACCCATTATTTGGACATTAAACAATACCAATTGGAGCTAATGCAGTCTACCTCCTATGTTGACGTGGACCTTGACTTCCAGTTGAAAACTTTTTCAAACCAGTTCCCAGATGTTAGGTTTAAGTGGGCACAAAAAGGAGTTAGTATAATTACCTGGACATGAGATCTCATGAAGTCTTTTCGACAGAGGCTTTGATTCAGACTCAGGACTTGCTAGTGTTGCTGCAGTGAATTCTGCTAGAGCCTTGTCCCAGCCCTTAGTTCTTAATGGCTGCAATTATAGATAACATCCATGCAATCAATATAAAAGTAGCAGAAATGAATTTTGCTGCTTAAGTTGTCCTAAAATTCAGTGTTCCATTCTACATTTTGGAAGAACATAAGCAAAAAGAAGGCAAAACCAGATAACCTTAGTATAACCATCTAGAACATGTTTGTCAACTTTATGCGAGTCGTGCCATGCAGTCCTTACTGCTGCTATAACAAACTTATCAATTATCATCCTTATCTGATAAATCACATGTGCAACATCAACATTAGACAAAATTTTATAAGGACAAGAGTTCTTGAATTTGGCAGGTCCGCAACAATCAAGTCAGAAGATCTGTTTCTGGAAGTATAAGAGTTCTATTTAGATAGACTTACAAGGCCCTATGCCTAAAAGAAGCTGAGCCATGACAAACTGAATCAACTGAGTCTAGAAATAATGTAAATCAAATATTGGGCGATTGCTGATAAAGAAGTTCTATACCAGCATTACACCCAAGGTAGAGCGCAAGATAGCCGACAACACTTTCTTATATGAAGATTTAAGCATATCTGACATTCCCTTAACCATTTTCATTAATACTCTGGCAATGCTTGCTGCAAGATATGATATAATCTTGAAAAGCTTTAAAATTTGCTTTTTTATTATAATTGAACTTGGTTTGTCTCCTTTGGTTTGGGTTTCTCTTCCTGCTTCATTCCTCTCAGCAACCTTAGGAATGGTGCGCGGGGCAACTATTGCTGGGGCAACAAGGATTAGAGCTGCAATTCGTTCTGGAGCCTCAAAATATGAATTGACAGCTACAAGAGAACCAGCAGAATGCCTGGCATGTCAAGTTTTAGTTTAAGTTTGACTATGATATGCAACACTAATGAAGCCAAATGAATTCACAAATTAAGCAAATTCTAGTTTACAGACTCCGATAGACTCTTCAATTTCTCCAACAATGGAAGAACCAAATTAGAGAAAGACTAACAATTAAAATGGGGGGGAGACAAATATGGCTTACCCCACTAGAATGGCCTTCTCTGCTGCCAAGAAATCAATAAAATACAATGTAGCAAGCACAGAAAATGCCATGGAGTATGGATTCAGAGGTTTTGCATCACTAGAATCCACCCTTGATGTCAATCCGAAGGCGGGCCTGTCAAAGGCAAGAACTTTAGAAGCAGTGACATCTGCCAGGCGCTTCATAACTCGGTTCCATGAGAAAACAGAAGCTCCAAACCCATGTAATAAAATGATAGGAAATCCAAATCCAACATTGTCTGAACGTTGAGAAAGATTCTGAATTTCTTGTGATTCTGCACCACTATGCACTACCTTGTGGTGGATATCTACACCCTTAAACTCACAAAAACAGCTGTCTGGATCACCTAAAAGTTTAGGGTCCGACAGTTCATCTTGATCAATCCCAGCAATTCTGTTCTTTTTCTGCCGTGTGTTTGAATCAAACCACGGTTCTAGAGATTCGAAACAAACAATAGTTTTTCAATTAGACGGAAAGTCATGATCATAATGAGAAGCAGAAATATAACAAGAGCCAATAGGTAAAAATTCATACCAGTCCCGCCCACTGATGCAGAGGAGGAAGAAGAAGCATGAGGAAGAAATCTATAAGATGGGAATTTTGGATAAGCGACTGGAGAAAAAGTGAAGCTGCCATTTTTTGATATCGAACAACAATGGTGGTACAAGAATGGCAGCTGCTGGAACACTAATCCACTCATTTTGGTTGTAACAAGTGTTAATTAGATCAAAGTAAACGTTACAGAGAGTGATTTGAGCTATTAGCAGGAGGAAGCCGAGAGAGGGGGAAGGAACATAGAGTAAGTTTTGCGGATAACAAGGTAGGAGCAGGCATTTTGGTTTGGTTTCTATTCCTAATACTACAAATTTCAGAAACGGCATGACGTGTTCAGACACATACCCTTACCTTCACAGACGAATAAAAAACACATTTCTTGGTTTAGTTGGTCATCATCTGATCTGCGAATAGAGCGAAACTAAAAATGGAGGTTTTGCTGTGTAAAAAACTGGGGGATCCAGTGGGGAAGATGGACGAGAATTCCCCGATAGTTTTGCACAAAAGCCACCCGATCCCACAACTGGATTCCCCCACCGCAGTCAGAGTCAAAGTCAAAGCTACAAGCTTGAACTATGCGAATTACCTCCAGATTTTAGGCAAATATCAAGAAAAACCTCCCTTGCCTTTCATCCCAGGATCCGATTACTCCGGTATCGTCGACGCTGTTGGTTCTAATGTCACCATTTTCAAGGTCGGTGACCGCGTCTGTTCCTTTACTTCCCTTGGCTCCTTTGCTCAATTCACCGTCGCCGATCAATCCCAACTGTAAAGTTTATCCCTTTTTCCAATTTCTTTATTGATTTTCTCCATTTAATTTGTTGCTATTACCTTACCTCGATCTAATTTTCCATGTTTTTGGGTCAATAAAGGTTTCGAGTGCCAGAAGGGTGTGACCTGGTATCTGCTGCTGCAGTACCTGTAGCTTTTGGAACCTCCCATGTAGCTCTTGTACACCGAGCTCACTTGACCTCATCTCAGGTTTTGCTGGTTCTTGGTGCAGCCGGTGGTGTAGGCCTCTCTGCTGTGCAAATTGGCAAGGTTTGCGGTGCCATTGTCATTGCTGTTGCTAGGTACTTAAGTTTCCTCTTCACATTATTCTGTCTTTTTTGTTTCTAATGCTTACTCAATTGCTACTGAACATTTTTTGGTATTTTAACTAATGATAGAGGAGCTGAAAAGATTGAGTTTTTGAAATCTCTGGGGGTTGATCTTGTAGTAGATTTTGGCAAAGACAACGTTACTTCAAGTGTGAAGAACTTCCTTAAGGCAAGGAAGCTTAAAGGCATTGATGTTTTGTATGATCCTGTTGGAGGCAAGCTTACTAAAGAATCCTTGAAGCTTCTGAATTGGGGTGCTCAAATTTTGGTCATTGGGTTTGCTAGTGGGGAAGTACCTGTCATCCCTGCTAATATTGCTCTAGTTAAGGTACTTCAGAATTCAGATTCTTGTAGTTTATTCACTCATAGATTGGATTTTGGATTAGCTATATATATACACTCACACACACATACACCAGAACACAAGAACCTGTTGAAACTTGATTGACATTAGATTCAATTGCACTGTATTTGGATTCAAGAGAAAGAAAATTGGTGATTGTATGAAAAAAAAAGGATGATGGAAACATAGGCTTTTTGGTCCCCTTTCAACAAGCTTGTTTAGCAGAAAATTGTTTTAATAAACAAATGTTGCTTCCTTGTTATCCAGAACTGGACAATACATGGACTTTATTGGGGTAGCTACAAGATACATCAACCACCTGTTCTTGTAGATTCTCTCAAGGAGCTACTTTCTTGGGTGGAAAAGGGCCGAATCACTGTCCACGTTTCTCATACTTACAGAATATCAGAGGTCAGGAATCCAATCCTCATTCTTATTTCTCTTCAATTGAGCAAACTATACTGCAATGATTTTCTGTTTGAAAGAAACAACATTACTTGATACTTTTGTGCTTTTTTCTAAGGATCATTGCTTTGTAGAACAGGGACATTCATTGGTTTAAAAATAAGAAAATGAACTATATTTTGTATATATAGCAAACGTATGCTCTGGGTTGATGAGACACCAGATACTCTGAACCTTCATACTGATTTCTTGTCTACATATGACTGAAAATGTATATTTGATTGTTCTTATTGTTTGAGTCTTCTGAGGTTTTTGTCCTTACCTACTTTACATAATGTCTCCTTGGCAGGCCAATCTTGCATTTGCGGCTATGAAAGATAGGAAAGCTATTGGAAAGGTTCTGATTACTTTTGACGATGAAACAAGTGTAAGATCTAAGCTTTAGTTGGATCAGGATTCGGCTGATCTTCTCCACAAAACCCTTCAAAAGCAACAAGAATAAAGAAAAGGAAACTGCAAAATAAATGAATCATCGAATAGTTACTTCTACAAGAATAATCTAGGAGAATGTAATGAAGCAGATAGTTTGTCATAGAATGGCAGTAATAAGATGTCAAACAAATGCTGTTTTTGGTAAATTTTTTGAATTTAAACCAAACACTATTGTACAGAAACATCTATGGGTGTTTGAGATATTAAACTGTCCTTTTGAGAAGAAGAAATACAGTAGTTAAAGAAAATATTCAACTCATATATTGTGTATATTTCCTGTGGCCTTTTAGGTGAGGTATAAATAGTAGAATTGAGTCTCTTCATCCATAGAGTTCTTGCAAAACTATTCAAGTAGTTTATTCTGAAAGAAAGAGAGCTTGCTAGCCTAGTTGGTTTTACTGCATCACATAATCGGTTCGTCGGCTGATGGTTAGGAACCGGCAGTTCCGAGTTCATATTCAAAGATGAAAGCCAGCAATTTAAGCCATTCTAATCTTTGGTTCTCCTTTTTCAGATCGGTTCATGATTGAAAATCCTTTGCACCTACAGTTCCAGTTTGTAGTTGGGTTCTTGTTTACAAAGTGTTAAAAAATTATATTGTGATACTGATAGTCTAACGTGGATGTGGTTGAAAGGAAGACAGTTGATTTTGAATTATTGTTAAATATTTTCTAAAACAACCTCCAGGTGAGGTACAGCTCAATTATTCCATATTCTGGGTTGTATGCAAGACGTTACTTGTGTTCAATTAGCAGCTACTTAATCTCGTCTGTCTTTTTCATTTTTATTCATCCTTCGTGTATAAAAATTAAACCCCTAAAAAAATTCCATATAAAAAAAACACAGTCTAATACATATATAGAAATCAAAGATACCAAACGAAAAGTTCAATTTTTTTTTTAGTAGAAAATTTGCAGTAAAATACTACCTCCTAATCCTATATAGTGTAGCATATGTTTACCTCTGGAAATTTATCAGTTGTTTTAGGGTTTAAGGAAGACTTGGGGAAGAAAATTGAGCGGAGCGGAAGGAAGAGGAAGACGACAATGGTGGCTTCATACTTACCACCAAACATCATTCAAGACATTCTTTCAAGACTTGATGTCAAGGCACTGCTTCGATTCAAGTGTGTTTGTAAATCCTGGAATTTCATGATTTCAAGCCCTTCTTTCCAAGACATTCACCGCCGGAAATCACAGCAAAACCTCCGGTTCCTCCTCCGAAATCTTGTCCCCTTTTACGACCAGAATGAGGAGGGTAACCGCTGGTTAACTTATCAGTTTCTTACTGTGGACGATCTCGGAAATCAGCATGATATTTTCAATGCCAGAGCGAATGAACCAATTAAGCTTGTGCTACCTACCCTCTGCGGCTTGGTTTGTTTCGCCACAAATACTCGCATTTATGTATGTAAACCATCCCTCCGCCAAGTCATCGCCTTGCCTAGCTTACCTTACCGGCAGCACACACCTATTTCAGGTTTTGGGTTCGGGTACTCATCAGGGTTCGTCAAGACATACAAAGTAGTCCGGTTAGTTCATCGAATCATCATGCCTTCTACTCACAAAGTAGAATGCTCAGTTTTTACCCTTCCAGGACTTGCCGGAGTTTCTGCTGGTGGAAATAGTTGGAAATTAGTGAATGAAGGTTGCCCATATCTAGTGGAGCAGTTCAGTTATCCAGTTTTCGTCGAGGAAACTATCTACTGGAAGATCAACCGGGGCCGTTACCGGTCTCTAATGAGGAGGAATGATTATGTTGTTTCTTTCAATCTCAAGGAGGAGAGATTCTCTACCATTACTCATCCGGCTAATTTGCAGAATACTCCTCAGTGTTCGACACAGCTGGCAGATCTTGGCGGAATGTTGGGCATGGTTGAAATGTCATTATCTGATATTATGATATGGATGCTGAAGGATCAGGGAAGTTCCTTGTGGGAGTCAAGATGGTTCATAAGTCTTGCAGGAATCAATCGCTCACTCGTAGGAGAAGTCAAGTGCTTCATCAATGGAGAAATTGTTATCAGCTCGTTTACAAACGCTGTACTCTTCTGTGACACAAAGAACAACAGGTTCAGGTTCAGGCAGGTTCTAGTTCCTGACAGTGCCTTTGAACTTGGGATGTATTGGGACACCTTCTGAATGTTTGGCATCAGAATCCTGACAATATGCATATGCAAGCTGTAATTTTTCGAAGGTTTTTGCAATCTGTTCAGATTATAGCTTTATTATTATTTTCTGTGAAAAATAAAAAAAGAAAAATTTTCGATGAATGGGGTAAAAGAACCTATCCACAGTAATATTTTAGCAATTCGTCCAACAATATATGGAAGCCTGAACGATATTGCTTTCCAGGTTTTATGCTATACACATTTAAAATGAAAGAAATGTTCGTTCCACAATATTTACATAGATCTGTATTTACACCAAATCGGCAACTTTATCTAGGTCTGCTTTCTGTTTTCAGGAAACGGAAATATTCTTGCTGCAACATCTCCCCTCCATGAACAGGATCGAAGCTGCACCTGTAAAAACTGATAATTGAGGGGAAAATTGTGAGAATTAAGAACAAAGACCGGAACCTATTTTCCAAGGAATGTTTTTTTTTTTTTTTAAAAAAATTAATTAATTTAATGAGCTATCAAACACGAAAAGAGGAATACAAAAGAGAATGCACATCTGTAGCGATTAGGAAAACAAAATATGCCTATACCTTCCATCCATGCCAACAATGATAACAGTATTTTGTGATCCAAATGCAGCAATGAATTGGACGTCTTCTGGCAAGTGGAACTGAGCAAATGACCACTCTGAGCTAAAATACTTTGGTAACACCCCTGCAAGTGGTATCAGAAACATCAAACTTACTGAAGTGAAGGACCAAAATAATGCATTTTTTTGGCATTTGCTTAACTATCAATTACATATCCTAAACTTTCCCATCTTGCAAAAGTAAACTATCATGTGGCTCATAGGTCTTAAAGTCACTGGACTAAAGTTCTCTTCGCTTTTGCTCAAATTTACAACAGATAAAAACTATAATGAAAAATGCATTAGAGGTTTCATCTACTGAAAAGTTCAGAGACAAGCTTATAAAAAAATTCCGTACCTCTCATAAAAGACAAGGATGAACCAGGGTTGGAACTAGTGCCTGGAGAAATAAGAGCATCAAGGGAAGTTGAAGAATTCTGGTTTAATAATGCTGGACCTTGAACTGGATGAGACGAGGAATCCTCCCCAGCCACACGAACTCTTAGACTGAAAATATGAACAGTACCTTTGTCACTTGACACAGCCAACCACTGAACATTAGGAGAGAGTGAAATTCCATAAATATCTGCTCTGTCAACTCCTCTTCGTACCTACAGAAAGCTTTCCTTTTCAGTCTAACTTCCATTCAGAAAAATTACAAGAGTTTGTTAGAGATCCACTACTGACAACAATGAGTTTGAAGTGAATAACTTTGGAAATCAGTTTGAAATAATGATTTTGTCATCGTAGCAAATAAAATTGTTTAAAATGTAGAGTAATAGTGTAAAAGTAAAAGAGAAATGTGAATCAGATGTCAACCAGATTTTTCTCCAGTCTTGTGCACTCATGAAAACACTTTCGCAAAAATCCAGACAGTAGAACTGACTAAATTCTTTCAACAATAAGACTCATACAGCAAATATGTTCTTTTTATCTAAGTTTCACAATCAATTTATTGAAAACCTAAACAATTTAATATATCAGTTTAATTGGTGAATTGCAATTGAAAATACTTTCTTAGCATAACAATCTTCCTTTTGCAAACCAAGGAGCTGGTATATGAAATAAGGTCCCAAGAAGTTACCTCTTGCAAGTGAGATCCATCCATTGTATTGAAAATTCTTATCAAAGTGCCCCTAGTACTAGCAGTTGCAAGCAGAAGGCCGTCCATTGTCAAGGTTATGCATGCAAGATGAGAATCATGAGCGTTAATCAACTTCATGATGTTCAGCCCAAAGTGTTCAATTCGAACCTGTCCTCGCAGAAGACCTGGGCAAGCTAAAACTGATGTATTTGATTGATGAGAAAGGCAGCATAACCCCTTGGGATTTGTTAGAGTTTCAATCTGATGAAGAAGCTTTAGATCCATGAAACTGTAAACATATATCTTGTGCTCAAGAACAACAACAATTCGATCCCGCCTTAATTTTACTGCACGAACCTCAGACCTAAAAGCAAACTCGCCAATGCACCGACTTTGATGATCATCCCAGATCAAAACTTTGTTTGGAGGGTACTGAGAATTAGTGTCAGCGCCAACAAGTGCAAGAATATTGCATCGGAACAACATCTCTACAATTTTGAATCCCCCACTCTTCAGATCACGTCTAAAAGTTTCCCTAAACGGCTCACAATTGTAAATACGGAACCCACGGTTTGTGCCAGCAGAAAAGCAGCCATAGTCCTGATTCCAAGATATACATAGCAGTTCTGCTTCATCATTGCCTCGCTGAGGCTTACTCAAAGATCCAGAAGCAATAATACTCGAGGACTCAAATGAGGCATGCCTTGTTGGTGGAATAAATGCTTGAGACGATGAAACAGTTGAAGTCATGAGGGATAAGGGAGTAGACTGCAAAGCTTGCTTGAAACAATCAAAGACAGAAGGAATCCACTGGAAACAGGACAGACAGCGTTGTAGCAGCACAGGTAAAGCTCTGTCCAAACACATAATAACCGTGTGAATGATACTTGGCATGGACAAGCTAATGGCAATGTGCTAAGGTTACATATCACATGATAAAACATCTGAATTCTGCTATCACAAGAACTAATGACATTCCATCACAAGAATTCACATATGGAGTTAATTATATGGTAGTTTTGACAATCAAGCAAGATGGTTGATTTGTTGAATAAAAAAGGAAAAGGCACGAGGATCACACCGAGTGATTTGGAATTCTTAACTAAAGAGAATTTAAGAACCAGTGTTAGCCTCCAGACTTTTCATAGACAATACAGTCTTCCAGTCCACTTAGATTTTTATATTCAGCAGTGCATTTGCAGCTGATTTCCATCGTTGCTTAAAAAATCTTGTTAACATAAAAAGTAAGACATAAGAAATTCTCTGAAAGAGAATGAAATGTTATTAAACAAAGCAAGTAGGATCAGTTATCCAGAATGCCAAGATAATTGTAAGAATAAAAGCACTGTTCAAAATTTTAACTAAAGAAAGCTGAAATGCAACTAAAAGAAACTATCAACTTTGATACAGAAAGTGCCAATAATCTAAGGAAGTGGAAAATTCCCAAGAAAAAGAGGGAAGTAGTAGACACCTTTCCGAAAGGTTTCCCCAAAAAAAAGAAAATGGGTCACTTACAGGAAGGTTGGGGAGAAGGAAGTTCGATTATTTCCTCTAATTTTGACAGAAACTGTTGAGTAAGACGATGAAGTCCACTATATCTGGAGATAAGCAGAAAATATAAATTTGAGAATGATGGAACAAGAAGCTAATGCATGAAATTAGAATTATAGCAGTTGAATCTCAATTATTATATACATTTGAAGATGGAACGAACGAAATTGAGCTTAAGCAACATAACCTTTTGGATCGGGAAGAGGTAAGGTAAGAACAGTCCCACTACAACTCCAATTGCGACTGCGAGTGCGACTGCAACAGTGGGTGATTCTCTGGCTTCTTGATTCTTCTTCTTCTTCCTTTGCAATAGCCTAATTCCGAAATAGAAATCTAAATTACAATTAGAAGTACTTCATTCGGCAACATATACACCCAAAGAACGAATGACAACAAGATGAATTTTTTTTTTCAAAAAAAAAAAAAGTCTCATTCATTTTTTTTTTTTAAGTTTTTGTCTTCTCTTGCATTTTGCCAACAGTCACTAGGCAACTACTATACAAACTTGAATGATTGCTCAATTTGGTCCTTCAATTCGCCATGATTTTGCAATTTAGTCATGTGAAACTTTTTGTCAAAATAGTCCACAACCTTTACTCATTTTAGTCAATATAGTCTTCATCTTGATTTATTTTAACTAAATTCACTTTTTTTTTATCTATAATATGTATCGAAAACTTGTTAATAATATATAATGAATATTTAAAAATTAAAATGACAACATGAATTATCATTGAGCTCTATAAAAAAAAGAAAATTGATGAATTTGACCTCTAAGGTGAAAATCTTTTGAACAAAATAGATATCATATGATTAGATTGCAAAGATGATGGCAAGATGAAATTACCATATTTTTGAAATAACTTAATCTTAAGGCTGAATTGCTATTTTAATTATTACTCATAAT
Organism: Croton setiger; assembly: GCA_948099555.1. Classification (NCBI taxonomy): domain Eukaryota; kingdom Viridiplantae; phylum Streptophyta; class Magnoliopsida; order Malpighiales; family Euphorbiaceae; genus Croton; species Croton setiger. The sequence goes on from CANUEY010583002.1 coordinate 84,357, forward strand.
TCCATGTTTTATGCCAATATGTTTTTAAGTCTTATTAGAACTAGGATTAACTCAACTAAAAATCCGGGTTGAAATGTGAGAGTTTTTCAGTATTATAAAGACTTGAGCCACTTTACTCATATCTGAGGTGGGATTGTAATGCTCAATCCTCACACCTACACCTATTACAGGCGTGCAACCATGGCGCATAAACAAGGGCCACTATGGGATCCATTATGCGCGGGCATATTAACATCAAAGGAGAAAGATAAGCAACTCAATTGAAAAATTGAGGACTAATGAATATTGCTCAGTCTTATAAAGATTCCACCTGCACTACCTTACTCCTATCTAATGTGAAATCGTAATAGGTTTTATAATTTTATTTATTGTAATGATATCTACTATTCCTTAACAATTACTATTTAACTAATTTTAATACATTAATGTTATTGGATTTATTATTCAATATTATTATATTTTGATTTATATATATTCTAAATAGAGATTTACTCTTAATATATACATTTTATTTACAAGACTTTAATAGTTGATTTACAAACAATGGACCAATTATCCAACCATGTTTTGGAGTTTTTAGCCCTGGGAGAGAGCAAACTTTGGTTATCATCGAATTACTGATTGGTAATTACCGAACCGAATCAATTTGGTAACTGAAAATTGGTAACTATGATTTACCAATCAGTAATCGGTAATAAACGTCGGTATTTGATAGCGGTTTCGATTAAGAATTTTGAAAATTTTGGTAAAAAATTTACCGAACTAAAAAAAAACCAAAATGTTTTGCCCTCAAAACTATGTTGTTATATATATATATATATATATATATATATATATATATATATACACACTAAACTAAAAACGTATTTTAGATTGGTAATGGTGATGGCAAAATAGTGATTGGTGCCGATTGCTCACCCCTAGCCCCGCCTGTCCCTGATTTTTTAGTATGGTAATTTTATCATTCCAGCCAATCGCATATGATGTGAGGTTAGACTGAAATTTGCACCACTCTGGGAGGTTTCAGCCTCATAGGTTTCGGGCATCATGTTGCTGAATTGGAGGAACAGACAACTAAAGCACAGCTAGCCCAATTTGTTAGCGATATTACTGAAAGAAAATAATATCCTTTTCCCTGATTGCATATGCTTTTGCAGTTGGATGACCGAAATTCATGCAACTTCAAAAAGAACTCTTACGACGCGTTATATCTCCTTATATGGCCTTTCACGCTGTGGTAGGCTTTGATACATAGATGTGTGAACTTAAGGATGCACGGGTTACAACATTGGGTATGCTGTGTTGGAGCTTGCTAAGCTAAAATTTCCATTATAGAATTCTGGCAGTTTTAATTGGTACTATTCAAATTGTGGATTGGCCACCTGAACCACGCCTCGGTGCTTTTATCATATCTGTCATTCGTCCATATTTGACTATTGTAATTCTATCTTTCTGGTTAATCGCATACGCAATGCGGTTCAATAATTGAAATCCATGCCATTCTATGATGTATTGGTCTCCTAGGCCCTATTTCAGGGATTGTGCAGCCAAATTGGAAGATCGAATAAGGACTATCTCATATTATATAGTGTAGAATTTAGTTTTAAATGAAATAAAAATTTCATTAATAGATAAAATAATAAAAAATACATCAAACATATATATCATATGTGAAAAAAAGTTAAAACTCTTATTTGAAGAGGGTCTTCAAATATAAATTAATCTTAACGTAAAATACTAGTTCTTCAAATAGGATGATAAAACTAATTATTCGTAAGAGTGTTTTCCAAACATTATGCTTGTGATAGTTAAAATTAGGGGCGTTCAAAATGTATCCATTCCAATCTAATTCAAATAAGTAAATTCAATCAAATCCAAATCATATAATAAAAATATCCAAACCGTATTATTTGAATAATTATTTTTTTAACAGATATAAATATAATACATTATCAAAATATAATTCTGTAATGCAAATCCCATAAAATATCAACAAATTTCAAAAAATAATATATGTTCATAATATTAAACTTTAAATCTTCAAATGTCTTCTTCATAAAAATATCGATAACAATTATGCAGAAAAATTATAAAAGATATATTAATTTCAAAAAAAAAAAACACATAAATTATATTTTACTAAACAAGTAAACATAACAAACCATATTCCAAATTTTGAACGTCCTCTGAATTTGTTTTATTACAGAATCATAATCAATTTTAAGTACATATAAGAGTTTTAACAACTTAAAGTACATATAAGAGTTTTAATAAGTTGAAGTATTAAAAAGTTCTTAAAAGATCAAGTACTCTATTCCTGCTAAAAATAGATTTAAAATCAACTGTAGAAATTAAAAAGAAAAAGAGAGAAGAGGAGCGACTACTTAGATTTTTACATATTTCTTATATAAATCAAACTTTAAAAAGTAAAAAGAGTGTAGTATAATATTAGGTTTTTTATACCAAAGTTTTATTTTATAAGTGAAAATAAATTTATAATAAAAATAAATAAATATTAAATTTATTTAGATCATATTCCCGAATATCCAAAATTTTCAGGATATATCTAATTAAAACTATATCAAAAAATATACAATCTAAACCGCTAAAGATCAGTACTAGTTGAAATAATCATATGTTGATAAAAAAAAAGTCGTACTACCATTGGAATTCTATCTTATCTATTCTTGAATATCTAAATTTTTTTAAAAAAAAAAATCAATAATACATTTTGAATTTCAAACTGCAAAAACCAAATAGGAACACATAACATAATAATATTTAAAAAAATTTACAAATCCAAGGAAAGCAAAATAATAACAACCACTATTAATTTTTTTTTTTAATGATGGGTAGGGAAAAAAAATATAAAAATGGAAGAAGAATAAAATAAAAAAAGCGGAAAATTAGGGGCCACAATGAAATCCATGTATGTAATATGAGTAAGTATTGTTATTGTCTTATACTGAAAACATACCAAAATAGCAGATGCAGAAGAACATTTGCTAAATGAGGTACATGGCTAACAACATAGCCTCTTCCATATTTAGCAATATACCCTTCCCTTCCCTTCCCTCCTGTATCTACTTTACTGCAACTCTCCATTATTATAATATTGTATTTCCAAAGAAAGATTCTGCTCACGCCATATTGTCAGCCTTAAACTTTATTTTTACACCTATTTAATTGTTGATTTCAGGGAATTTGAAGCAAACATTGAATAATGGGTTTAGAGTTGGGTACTGAAAAGTAAAAATGCAGCACTAATTAAAGTAAGGAGTTCCATAAACTTTGGTATATAAAAAACATTCAAGAAAAGAAGAGAAAGAGCACTGCTTCCAATCAACACACACACACAAACCTTAACTCACCTGATAGCTTATCATCGCATCAACAGAACACTGCTCATAATAATACAAATACAAATACAAATACAAGACATTTATATATCCTGCAAGTAATAACCAAAGGTTAATGGAGGGTGCACATCCTGCAAAGCATTAAAGCTTAAGTGTCAGAAATGCACTATTCCTCTATACATTACCAGAAAGTCATGTGGTTGCGGTGGGAAGAGAGAGGTCTGCAACTGTACTAATACTTACTACTAATCCACCATTGTTAAGGAAATAATAGAAGAAATAGAAAGACGGAGCTCCCTTCAGTCCAAGCACAGAAAAAGAGGGATGCAAATATATCTCCCGCATCATTCACACAATCACAGTAGCAATCATCCATTTTTGTCGTCTACTTGTGCTTGAATCAATGAGTCAGCATATACATTTGCCCCTTTCGTTTACCCTTCTCCATGAGTGGGCTGAAGGAAGCTCTCTCTCCCCATTCATTTGTATTCTTTTCTTTCTTTCTTTTTTTCCCCCATAGATTTAAAACTAAAATCTGATGCACCTATATATATTAATCTCATACTTCAATGTGATAGACATGATATGATCTCAATAACAAATATATACCTACTAATTCAATATTAATTTGCTTTCAACATAAATCTTAAATCTTGAAAAGCCTGCTCACCTCTCAAATTGTAGTAATAATTAGTAGCAATTTAAGGAATGCACACAAAAAGAAAAACACAACAAATCTATGCTGTCTGAAGCTTGAGGATTAGATCCGTTAATTAAAGATTCAAGATACCAAAATATATATAGAAGAAGATGATCAAGAAAATGAAATATATACCAAAATATATGTAGAAGAATTAATTTACCTTTGGATTTGGTTGGAAGATATCTCAGAAAGCTTTTGTAGATCAGATTACATATTATAAAGCAATCACAGAAAAAGAAAAGATTATATAAGTATGTATACAATACAATTAATTCAAGTTAGCAGATTTTTGTTGATAATATAACCATAGAGACTGAAACCCTAAATTTGAGAGATAATAGAAAACCTAATTCCTACCTATATTATGATAATAATACACACATGTTGATATCATTAGGTGGAGAGATGAAATTGAAAAGAAAGAAAAAATTGAAGAAAAGGGTTTGGAGTTGCAGGAATAAAAGGAAGAGAAGAGGGAAGGAGAAGGAGGAGAGGAGAGAGGTCACTGTCGTCATGAGAGTTAGACAGGAAAGTGAGGAGCAGATCTTAATAAATCTCATAGAGAGAGAAAGTGTCTGTTTCTTTTTCTTTTTCTTTTTATTTACTTACTGAAATGAAAGGAAAGTGATGAGATTCTGTAGCAGAAAACAAACATACTGTAACCCATTAACTGCTTAAGAATCAACTTAACTTTCACTTTCACCATCCCTTCCTCTTCTTCTTTCATACCGTCAATATTATTTATCATCTTTTTCTTTAACTTTTTTCATAACTAGTACTTAATAATGTGCATCATTCATTCTTAAATAAATAAATAAATAAATAATTGACATATGCTTCTTACTTATACTTCATATTTTATCAAGCATAAAAAAAATATATTTACATTTGTCATGCTTCCCGTCTTCAAGATTTTCCACCGACTAATCCCAATCCGACCTAAACGTTTACTTACCTATAAATAATGGGTAGGTCTCTCAGCGAATATAATTACATATGCTAACCATCACATAAGGAATTCAAAATCTTGCTTAATCCAATTCAAGATATAGTAGAGTACAGTAACAATTGTTTATTCTATGTTCTAACTATTAAGTTTGTTTTTTTTGGGAAAAATTAGGATAGTGTTGGAACTAGATTTTTGTCTTTGAGCGAGTATTTGAAGGGATTATTATTTATGTGAGTGGTTGTCTAGAAAAATCTATTATGCAGGTTGCACTGCAGTATTAGGAGCGATACTTGGTAGCCGAGATAATGTTTGAATATTATACAAAGTACTTCGTCAAAGTGGTCACTTTTCGTCAAAGGAGGCTGCAAGTTTATCAGAAGCAGTATGATAACATGCCTAATCAAACCTATGTGCCTATCGAGCAAACTGAGCCAGCACAGAGGCAGTGTGCAGTTAGATGCATAGGGCGTAGTGGCCAAGTTCTCAACAGTGATAGGCAGCGAGCAGTCCATCCTTCGCTAGCAACAACCCCTTATTCGCCAGCATTTCCTCCGCCAGCATCCCCTTGGAAGATTGTTTATTTTACTTAAATATGTTAGAATAAATGGGTATTATTTTAAATTAAAGCTAAATTAAAAAACTGACACAAATAATAAATAATATACTAACGTAAAAATAGAATTCAAATTCAAAAACACACATTTTTGTCGCAAAACGGGTAACCAAATTAGTGTCCACTAAAAAATTCTGAAGACTGTTGAATGGTCGTTGAAAAGATCTGAAATTCGATGGTAAACATTTACTGGTAATTGAAATAGAAAACGGTGAAAGGAAAATCCGGTTGCTATTATTCAAATGAGTTCGCGTACCGCTTATGCAAACTCTAACCGATTAATTAGGGGCTCACATAACAATTATGCGAACTTCTTGAACTTACCACGTATTCATTATCAGCTGAGCTCTATTTTAACACGCGTTCTAATTCTTCATTAACATAATTAGTGATATTCAGTTCGCATGGTATGCGAACCTCTACAAATTCACATATCTAATTTTCTAACTTTTCTAATTAAAAAAAATTGATATGCGAACAAGTTTTAAATGATGTACATATAATTCATATTTGGACACCTACGATTCATATTTGTGCACATTCTTGGTAAATGATGGAATATAAGTGGTTACTTAGGTAATTAATTAATGAGAAAACTTCAATCAAAACAAGAGCACGTGGACTACTCATCAATCACGTTCTCACATAGAAACTGAAAATCAAGACTGCTACTAATTTACTAATTGTGGAAGTGTGTAGATATGAAATCTTCTCACGAGCCTATTACATTAAAATAAAATTTTTCATCTTTTTATATCCAAATTAATGAAACCCCAATTCAATTAAACTTATTATATAATCATATGTCTTGAATATTTCTTAAATTTATCATGTACTATATATCATACATTTGGTCAAAATGAAAACAAATTAGTACTCTCTTTCATTAAAAAAAAAAATAATCAGTTTGTATTTTTATTTTATATAACCATTTAGTTAAAGTAACCAAATTATGTTTTCTAAAAAACCCATAAATTACTGGATTGGAAATGAACAAGACAATTAATGATGATCTAATATTTTGGACCAAATTTTGATGCAGCTGCATTCCTCAACAAGTGCTATGCTATTTAAGTAGTAATTAACGAATTTTGGCAAGGAATTATGTTGCACTTCGGAAAAGTCCATATAGTGACATGTAGAGGCTTAATTCACATAAGAGTACATTTTGGAATGTTAAAAAAAAGGTACAAACTAAAGTGGAAAACATAAACATATAATAATATATATGGAGAGCAGCAGCAGTAGGGAATTGGGTGGTGGTATTATTTTTCGTTGAATAATGAAAACTGAGAAATAGTACTGAATTCAGAACGCTGTAAAGTGGGTTTCTGGTAGCCCCCTCTCTATTCTGAAATCACTGAGAGTGGCTTTGTGGAGACCACTCTTTCTTAGAATTCATCCTCCTATTTGGTCTTTACCATCATCATTCTGTTTACTATGGACTAATAACCTCTGCTCTGCAGCTTTTCCAAAGTCCAAATTTATACACATTTTCTTTTAGACCATAATCTTAGCATCACGGTGTTTGATTCGAAGAATAGACTAAGAGATGTAAATTCATGCTGAGCAAAGCCCCGTTCTACATGCACAACGGAAGCAGTGATGAACGGTAGGATGGAAAAGTGAGAGGGGTTATATTAAATGGATAATCAAAGTGGAAGATAGTTGAAAGAGTGATATTGGGAGTATTAAATACAACAGATGGTTTGTGCAAAAATGGCTTGAATTTATTTTGTTGGTCATGATGATGCTAACAACTGATAAATATTCAACTCATTATGTCTGCGCAATTTACAAGGCTTATACTTCTCATCACATTCTATAGTCAATGTTTTAGCTTTTCTGAACACCAAAGCCTTGTCGTTGTCTGTCGGGTTCAGCTTCGATTTACCATAACCGAACTGACCAAAGTTAGTTTTTTGAATCACCAAATCAAACCAAACCAGTTTTCGGTTCAGTTCAGACCACAGGTTTCTTTGATTTTTCAGACCATAGTTTTCTAACAATCCAAACCAACTAAAAACCGATCAGATTCAGTTAGAAGAAATGGTAAACAGACATCACCATTTAATACTCTCACCTCAGCTTATATGCAAGCAATTATACCCCAAAAAAAAAAAAAAAACGAGTAAATCCAATTAATTGCCCACGAAACAGAGAGGAAATTCTTCAGCTGCCAGCAATCATTCAACAATATTTCATGTCAATCTAATGCCAAGATTAACCATATAGATCAACTTTTGAATTCAATTAAAGCAACCCAATGACATGAGCTATAAACTTCACATAGTTACAAACATCATTGTCTACAATATGAAGCGGAAATAGAAGGAATGGACTTGAACATTCCAGTCTATCCTCTCCAGTTGTCCTTCAGCTGCCTTATTTTCTGAATTGTTTGTACAGGAGACTGGCAGCCCATCCTGGCCTGTCAATGAAGGAAACCTTTATATCAGATACCTAGTTGATGTGCAATACATTAACCAATATGCTGGAGTCGGAGAAAAGGACATGAACGAAAGCACACAAGTATGATCAACCAGATGAGGCTACAAGCACAAAAGTATTATCAACCAAATGATGCTACAACTACGGGTCATGAGCCATTTTGTTATATATCAATTTCATAAGATTCACCCGGTGAATGAATCCAATTTCACATCATTAGAATACACATCTTATCGAAGAATAATGAACCTGAATATCTGGAAGATCCACACGCATGAATGGGTTTGTCTCCCATTCATCCTCAATGGTTGAGGGAATGGTGGGGAGTCCTTGTTGTCGCTGTTGCTGTGCCCATGAGAGCTTCTGCTGTATCTTTATGTTTTCTGGTTCAACTGTCAAAGCAAATTGCAAGTTCTTGACAGTGTACTGGGGAAACATGATACCAACTGTTAGATTTGGCAACAACACAGGAAGCGAAGATAAAACCAAGCCAAAAACCAAAATGCTATACTATTTCCAGTGAAAATCATAATTAATTAGTCATTTCATACTTGTCTTCTCCAAATTAGAACCACTATAAAATGATCAAATATAAATTTACTGCAAATTAGGTTCAACCAGCACATTAGATCACTCCCGACCCGTACCCTAATTTAATACATCCAAATGATTAGTTGTAAGTGCTGCTGGAGGTACATTGCTACATTTTGCTGTTGCATTTACGACTTTCAAGTTGGCAGACAGCTGTGCCCCACTCAAACATCAGTCAATAGCACATAATAACCTAGTGTCATAGCCACTCAGAAAGCTTATGATCCAGAACAGTGTTCCCAAATTGGTTTGCTAAATTATACTCCCCACCACCACTACCCACTTTTCTTGACCATTCTTATAGCACTCAGTGTCATGATAATTTAATATCTAATGGATAATGAAAACATACATATGTTAAAATGGAGAAAACAAGAATTGCAGATTCACAAAGATGACCTGATAAGTTTGCGTATTTCTAAAGTACACCGAGGGGGACCATTCTATTTTTCCATAAAAATACGAGAATGAAATTCACACCATTTTAGAGAGCATCCTTATTGACAAGCATATTTGAAAAAACATCACCTCATGGCCACAGTAGACCTGTGTAGGCTTTGGCAAAGAACCTAATGTTTGACAAAGCGATTGATACATCTGTTCAGCTGTGCCTTCAAAAAACTTCCCACAACCAGCAATAAACTGCAATGCATATTGAAACTGAATAAGTTATGAGGCTTAAATACTTAAACCTTATTATTAGAATGTAAAGTTTTAAAGGAATGATTTAGGCGGACAGAAACACAGGCAGCTTGAGAGTACGCACAATAGTCTGCAGACTCAAGTTTTATATCTTAAACATCCGGTCAGCTATATCTATCACAAGAGCAAACGAAGCAAAAAACAAAAGCATTTCAAATTGCCAACCAAAACCAATCAATATTCTATATTAGGTATTTAATAAAAGCTTGTTTACATGAAAAATAAGATTTTTGTCTGAACTTACTAGTGTATCTCCGGTGAACACTGCAGGATCCTCCCCCTCCTTTCCACTAACATAGTAACTTATGTGACCTTTGGTGTGACTGATAATAAAAAAAGAAAACAATAAAAGAAATGTCAGAGCTGGGCAAAAAGTATATAATGAACAAAGCTAGAAATTATAACAAGTATTAAGAATATCCCACATCAGCCGACTCTTCATTTTCACTTGACACTCGGACACTCCAATTTAGACCAAAATATATTAACAAAGATAGAAATAGTACAAACTAACAATAAATACCAGAAGCCTTGATAATTTGACAGATATTAATATTAAAGTGCAGGAGGAGAGTTCCACCCATGAGTAAGTTCAATCAAGAACAAATACCATTTCATGCAGACTAACTAAGCTGACAATGTAAAAGCTCTTGAAGCTAATCCATTAGACAGACACTAGAAAAAAATGAGCCGTTCAACTGTTTACACTTGCTGATTATTAGAAAAAGCCCCCACTGTTTATAAGCAATCGGGTAAAAGGCTAAGCTTTCAAGGGAAGTATAAGGTGCTAAGGAAATATAGAAGCTAAAAGGCATACCAAGGAGTGTGTAGAGCCAAAATATTGATGTCGGAGCCAAGAATGAACTTATCACCGTTCTCCAGTTTACGGGTACAACCCTTTACATTGTCAATGGAACCACCATAGACCTCAATCCCAGGAACCTTCTGCTTCATCTTCTCATTACCCCCTGCATGATCCCTACATTGCAGTTGTATAATAACTTATTAACTTGTAACAAAGATATAAAGCAATGTTTTTTAGCTATTCATCTTCTTCAGTTGATTTCAAGTTCAAATAGAATAAAAAAGCTTTCATTTTTATTTTTGATATTCGTACATGGTTGTATTTTATTCTTCTAATTTGTACTACTTCTATAGTAAGGTTTTACAAAAATGAATAAATAGAAAACTTAATTATGGGAATTTAATGCTAGAGTTGTTGGAATTGCAACTAACAAAATCAAGAAATCGTCGAAATCAATCAGTCAATCAAACTAAAATTGGTGCACTTACCAGTGATGATGAGTGGTAAGAACGAACTTAAGATTGGCACCGTGCTGATTGGCGACTTGAAGGATCTTATCGGGCTCGACAGGATCCACCACCGCTGCTTCTTTAGTGCTGTCATCGATAATCCTGCAAAATGGGGGAAAGCGTCAAAAAATTACTGAAACAGTTCAAAATAATCAAGTAGAAATTCAAAATCACTAACAGGTAAGCGTAGTTATCATCCAAGCAAGGGATATGAAATATCTTCATCTTTCCTTCCTTCGAATTCACATCAAAGCTTCACAGTGATAGTAAGGCAAGAAGAAGATTATCGCCTAGCCTCGTTCAAAATGACGGGTCGTATTGTTGCAGACGTGGCGCCACCCGTCTATTGACCTCTTGCTATACGTGGCAAGCAATCGGGCTCAATTGGCTTTTGTTGTCGTATTATTATCAGGTAATGGAAACGTGCGGGAGGGGCAGCCAAAACGACATGCCTGATTCGGTCGCCCCCCAAAGACGTCGTCAAGGGAGAGCTGTCCTTTTTCTCATATGCAATAGCTCATTTAGGATGGCTGATCGATATCAACTTTCTGAGCTTCATTTCCTTCTGAGGTAACCTTCTTTTATTTCAGTGTCTTTTGTCGTTGAAATTTCACATTTTGAACCAATTTTGTGTTAGCTAAATATCCAAAACTTGCAATGTCAAAACCTTCGCCGAGAATCATCCATGGCCTCCTTAGACTTCACTATTACCATAATCTGTCTAACTCAAAGCCTTCATCTTCAACATCTTCTCATCTTGCCTCTAGAATTGGCTCCTCGCTCACTAAACCTTATTCAAATATGGTCTCCAAGTCCACTCCTTTAAACTCTAGATTCTACTCTCACCCGTCATTTTCTTCAAAACCCAATTCCTGCAATCGCGGTTTATCTGAAGTTCGCTCATGGGCAAAATCAAATCTTTCATTTTCATTGAGAACTTCGTATGGGGTGAGGCACTTTTCTAAGAATTCTTCGGATTTTGGCAAAAAGATCAGTGGGAATTTTGCAAAGAAGGTTTTTGAAAAGCCGACTACTGCGGTTACCTCTACTTTCTCTAGGTACCGCGAGGCTCTAGCACTGCAAATTAGTGGGTTTTGGAAGAGGAATTTTCTATTTGTTGTTGGGGCTGGAGGAGTCGTAATGTGTGCTTTGATTTGGAGGATTATGTTTGGGATTGCCAATACTTTCGTCGGTCTTTCCGAAGGCATGGCTAAATATGGCTTCCTTGCTCTCTCTTCCGCCATAGTTGCCTTTGCAGTAGGTTCTTTTCTGAACTTGTCTTATAAATTTCTTGCTAATGCATTGAATTTGCAAGCTTATAGAATGTATGTCCTGGTTCATTCTAGGATTAATTTATGAGTTCTTACATTGGTGATATGTCATCAATAACTTTTGTTGGAACCTATAGAGCTATCAGTTAGTGTAGTCTTTGAATAGGTATTTCGTTGGAACAGCCTGTATGCATATTGCTTTGTGAAAAAGGTGTCTTCTTTGCGAAACCAAGAACAATAAGGGAGAGAAATTGGCTAAGTAGTTTTCATCATTGCAATTCAGTAAGAAGTATGAGCATGTCGATTGATCTCTGCAGGGAATGTATAAGTAAAGCTTAGGACTCTCCTGCTTGGAGGAATCCTTTTTCTTTACTGTAGAAATAGATGTTTGCTAGCTCTTGAAAATACCATCTTCACTTTTGGAATGGCTAAACATAAGTTATTGCATAATATTCAATTTGGAATGTTGTCACCTCCTATATATACACAAGTGATGACCCCACTTTTGTGGTTTTATAAATATAATCATCATTTGTTTATTTGGAAAAAAGGAAAAGGAAAAAAACATGACGAACAAAACTACATGAATGACCAGTACATACTTTTATGCATTTGTGATGCACGTTCTACTTAAATGCAGATTATGATTATAGTTGTGCACTCATGCTCCAGGATCACAACTTCAGTTTTGTTACAATCAAAGAGGTCATTGTGTCTCCTACTAGTGCATGGTGCATCTTTATACCCTTTGAATGTGGAATCCCTTCATTGAGTGAAAAATGGATCTTGCTGGACTGTTGTATTTTATTGAAGCAGCTTTTATTTGCTCTGTGCTGCAGAGGAACATGTATCAAACTTACATATTGTTATTTGCATGTTATTTTTCTGCAGGGCCTGTATATTCGTTCCAGATTCACAATCAATCCTGATAGAGTTTATAGAATGACTATGAGGAAACTTAATACTTCTGCTGGGATTCTTGAGGTTATGGGTGCTCCTCTCACAGGCACAGAATTAAGAGCTTATGTGATGTCAGGAGGTGGACTTACGATGAAGAACTTCAGGCCAAGGCTTAGAAGCAAACGTTGTTTTCTTATCTTTCCAATTCAAGGTTCTGAGAGAAGAGGTCTAGTCAGTGTTGAAGTAAAGAAGAAAAAAGGCCAGGTTTGCTTCTGTTATGTGAAACTTCTGTTTCAAATCTTGTGAACTGGATTGGTTTTTCCTTTTTGCACCATTGACCACTCTTTTTTTAACATAACTTGATGACTTTAATTGAAGTTCTTATAAGTTTAGGCCCTGCTTTGTTGGATATAGAAAACTGTGATGCATGAATGAGGTCTTATTTTCTTGTTTCTGCCACATATTGGAAAATGCTTACTGAAAACTAGTATATATGTTAATTGATAAATTGATGTGTGGCCATACTAGGTTGGACAAGATTAGGAATGAGCATATTAGACAAAAAGTCCATGTAGCAGAAGTTAGTGATAAGGTGAGAGAAGGTCGACTTAGGTGGTATGGGCATGTCTTGTTGTAGGCCTTTGTATGCAGCGTTATGCACATGTGATACTTGGTGGTAGAGGGAACTAAGAGGGGTAGAGGTAGACTGTTTGGAGGGAGATTATTTCTAGAGATCTCAAGACTTAGATGAGGGTTTGGCTAGTGATAGGCTATATATATATATAGTTTTTCAGTGGAGTATGGTAGAGGATCCATACAGCCGGCTGCAACTAGTTTGGGACTAAGACTTTGTTGTTGGTGGTGGTGGTGGTGGTGGTGATGTGTGTCTCTCTCCTGCTGCAACTCTCTCTTCATCATCTTCTAAGTTATTACAAGTTCAGAAATTTTTCATATTCTATTCAGTGTGAGATTCTAGCATACTATTAGTTATTACCCTGCCTAATTTTTTCTATTATAACATTAGCAAATGAGTATTTATAGCTCTTAAACCCAATATGAGGAGTGATCAGGTGCAATTGATGTACCATACGTTCCCCTACACTGCAGGTAGAGATTATAAAAACTTCCATAATTATGCTTTATATGCATGATCCTTCTCTCTCTTGAATATGAGCAAGTCCCAGTTGATAGTGCATGCATCTCTTGGATTTCTTTTCATTAAATGACAATAAGGATTAAGTTTGTCAGATAGTCTTCAATGATAATCTTCGGTGGTGTAATTTTGCTATGCAGTATGACATGAAATTATTGGCTGTCGACATTCCTATGGCATCAGGACCTGACCAAAGATTATTTCTAATTGGGGATGAAGATGAGTACAAGATTGGTGGTGGGCTAATATCCGAGCTAAGAGACCCTGTTGTGAAAGCAATGGCAGCCAGCAAGGAATTTGATGATCTTGATGACATTGAAGAAGAAGAGGATGCTGAGAGAGAACTTCAGGAAGCAGAAAGAAAGCATAATGAGGAACTTGAAAAGCTGGGACGAGATGGTTCATAGCACTTGTTTCTTATGAGGATTCTCTGTCCCCAAATTATGAGGATTTTCTGTCCCCCCAACCCCCCCTCAATTTTTTTCATCATCATTTTCCCCTGGATTTTTTTGCATAGAGGCCTGTGGTTTGATTTAGGTATGCCTTGCATATGCATCCAAGTGAGTTCTGCAAGGATTTTTCTTTAAACTGCTAATTTTCAGCTTCAGAAAAATATGAAAAGATCAAAGTTGAGATGGATACTTAAATTGAGGCAATAAAAAGCATACTGTTAAGGAATCAGCAGAAATGCTATTTTTCTTATCCTGATTGTTGGGATATATTTGAACATTCAGCTTTTCTTTTGAGGTATCTTATTATTATTACAGAAGCGAGTTCTCTTGTTTTTTCGATTTACCAGTCTTATTCGGCGACATACACTAATTCCCCTGATACTTCCGGAAAATGGGAGATAAGAGGAAAACACTAGAACTCCTGTTTTTCCCCCCTTTTATCTGTTTCTGATGATCTTTAACTTCTTGTTGGACTTTTCTTTATTTTTGCATGCACGTCTCGGTTGTTGAATGAAAACATCTTAGTCTATAAGCAATTTGCATCTTCAAGTCATATTTAATTGGTCGCCATTATTTATGTGATTGAATACTAGCAGGTTGGCTGCCATTCATGGATGAACGCAAAGTATAGACACAAACTTGTATGATTAGCACATTTCAAACGCAGAAATCCTAGCTAAATTATACGACTCAGGATGTCAAAGTATTCTTCTTTGTTGCTTCTTATACAACGACAACAATCAAGCCTTAGTCTCAAACTATTTGGGACTAGTTAGTTACATCACAACAGCAGATATCTTATATGCATAATTTGGTGAATCGGCGATGTGGGTTTTGGTGTAACCAAAAGAAAGATTGTGAGTTTTATTTTTTTCACAACAGGGTGTGTGCTGGGTCTCACTCTTCGGACTGACTAGCGGACTCCGTAATTTTTGCTTACCAAACTGGAAACTTTGATACTGTTGCTGATTTTAGTTCTTTGACGTGAGAGAGACTTGACATATTGCTATTTAAGATCATAGTTACACCAAACAATATGATCATGACTGGATTGAATTGGCTACTACTGTAGACCATCTTTAATTAATGATTTTGGGGCCCAACCAGCAATTCTCTTGAATTTGAGTAACAGTTTCAAACCCATCTTATGGGGATATCTGTATTAAGGTTCCGAATTTCCTGTCTTGGAAAATGATAAACCAACTAGCAACCACAATGTTGTTCATTTTACTCTCTAACCAACTAATGCCCTGACCAAGAAAAAATAAATTACAAATTAAAGAAAGGTCGACCCTACCATGTGAAATCAGCAGAAGTTGAAGCTAGCTTATGAGTTTTGTGAATGAAGTCAGAACAAGGAATGATCTCCCCATGTTTTATATCATAATTTTTGTTTCCTGAATATTTAAAATCCAATATAATTGCTGTTTCAGATTGTAATAAAAAAGTCTGCTTAACTTTTTCTTGACTATTTTGTCGGTTGCTGCTAATGGACCGGTGTAACACTTAACTTTTGTGGTGATCCAGAGGAGAAAGCTGTTTGAATTATTTCCCTCTCTTAAAACAAGAAAGAAAGAGAAAAAGGTATTGTTATTAATATTATTACATAATTTGAACATTATTTATGACTTAGTTATACGATCATGTCAAAAGCAATGAAAATTTACTTTCTTGTAATGCAAAATAGGGCCAGCTCCTTTGTGTTCTTTCTATCCTCTAGCTTTAGGGGGATTCATGATTCCTAAATTGAGGTAGCCATTAATACATTGTAGCTGGTTAGTTGCTCGGATGTAAATTCACTGAATTCTGCCGACAAATACATTAGATAAAGCCTAAAGGTGCCTTTTTTTTTTCTAGGAAACAAAATAAAAAAGAAAAGAAGTTTTAGCACACTCTCAATAATGGAGGAAAGTAGGGAATCGTTTTGGGTTGAGTTTAAGCTCTGCAACTGTGAATGCAAAAGTGCTTTTCAGTCATAGTGAACATTAAGAAGTTGCTCTCTTGATTCTGACAGATTAATGGGCTAAACGTTTCTGCAACTTCTACTGCAAATTATGTGAGTTTTCTCCTTTCTTATCTACTTATAATTGTTTCATTTAAATTTGTCATTATGGCCAACCTTTCTTGCTTGTTTGCTTTATTATGGAAAACAGTTGCAGAGTATTCTATTTTCTCACGTGAGTATTCAAGAATTTTGAGTTTTAAGGAATTCGAGTCAAAATTTAGTTTTGGTGGAAATGGAACTTGGTGTTCTGAAATCATTATTAATTAATATATTTGGATAACACTAAATAATTTATCTTTCCTCATCCCAATAAGTTGTGGAGTGGATAGTTCATTATTACAGAAATGTAACATGCCTCATATTTGAGGCTTGAGGCTGTACTTAGGTAAAAGAAATTTACTTCCTACGGATTTCTTATTTGTCTTTAACTTTGTAAGGTTATTTCCTATTAGTTTCCTTCTTGTCCTGTTCTAATTTACTTTCTTCTACTTGTAATAAATATTTCAGGTTTTCACCCCGAACTCTGTATACTTCATAGTAACTGAGAATGATTTGAGGTTTAAGTGGCATCTGATTCTTTTACAAAAGGGAAAAAAAAGAAAAAGAAATGGGTACTATTTTTTTTATATTTAATTTTCTTAAGAAGTAATGCTCTCCCTTTAACTTAACAAAGGAGAATGGAGCTTTTTCTTTATTATCAAATCTTTTTTCTTGGATTCTTTATAAGCACTTTGCTTTTTGAACTTGTGCTTTTTTTTAGTATGTGATCTTTGCTTTTTCAAAATGAGAAAAGCTCAACCAAGTGCACCTTATTGTTTATCTCACAACTACTTTTGTTTTCAAATAAGTATCGAAACCTGAATTGAAACTTTGAAGTTCAATGGATAAGCTAATTAATAATCCATGCTTCCTCAGGTTAACATTCTGCTAAAATTTTTATGTTGTGTTCTTGTTCTTTTGTTCTTTACTCAAAACCAGGAGAGCATCAGGAAGCGCTGAAGTAAGGGAAAGCAGAGCTTAATTAGCTCATTTTTGTACCCAGAAAATGGCAATGAAGCTCCTTTCCTCCATTTCTACACTTGTTCTCCTATTCTTTACAGTCTTTACTGTTCCCCAGATTATTGCTGACTTGAACTCTGATAGACAAGCACTTCTTGATTTTGCTGCTGCTGTCCCTCATGTTCGGAAACTCAACTGGAATTCTAGTACCTCAATCTGCACCTCTTGGTTTGGAATTTCTTGTAATTCAAATCAAACTCGTGTGGTTTCTGTCCATCTTCCAGGTACTGGACTATATGGAACTATCCCACCCAACACTATAGGAAGGCTTGATGCTCTTAGGATCCTTAGCCTACGCTCCAACTATCTTAGTGGACATCTTCCTTCTGATGTCCCTTCTATTCCTTCCCTTCAATTCTTATACCTCCAGCACAACAATTTCTCTGGTAACTTCCCCACCTCAGTCTCAATTCGTGTTGAGATCTTGGATCTTTCCTTTAACTCCTTTAATGGTAGCATTCCACCTACCATTCAAAACCTTATACAACTCTTTGCGTTATTCCTCCAAAACAATTCATTCTCTGGAACCATTCCCAGTGTCGACCTTCCTAAGCTAAAGATTTTGAATTTGAGCTACAACAACTTTAATGGCTCAATTCCCACCTCTCTGCAGAAGTTCTCTAATCATTCATTTGATGGAAACCCTCTATTATGCGGACCGCCTCTTGAGCATTGTTCTGCAATCTCTCCTTCTCCTTCTCCTTCTCCTTCTCCAACTTCACCAACTGATGTTTCTAGCTCACCTACGTACTCTCAAATTCATGAGGCTGCTCCTAAGAAGAAACTAGGAACTAATTCTATAATTGTTATAGCAGTTTGCGTATTTGCCATGCTGTTTCTCATAGTGGTAGTCATCTTTGTTTGCTGTTTGAAGAGAAAAGATGACGGAAGTAGTGTGTTGAAAGGTAAAGTCGGTAATGATAAGCCTAAGGATTTTGGAAGTGGTGTGCAAGAGGCAGAGAAGAACAGATTATTCTTCTTTGAAGGCTGTTCATATAACTTTGATCTTGAGGATTTACTGAGAGCTTCAGCTGAAGTTCTTGGCAGAGGAAGCTACGGAACAGCTTATAAGGCGGTTTTGGAGGATGGAACGACTGTTGTGGTGAAGCGGTTGAAGGAAGTTGCAGTTGGAAAAAAGGAATTTGAGCAGCAGATGGAGATTATAGGCAACGTTGGGAAGCACCAAAATGTTGCGCCACTTCGTGCTTATTACTATTCCAAGGATGAGAAGCTTCTGGTTTACAACTACATGCCAACTGGCAGTTTCGCTGCACTATTGCATAGTAAGCTTTCCCTTCAACTCCATTAAGATCAATGATTTCTACTTCTTAACTTATTAATTTGCACAAAAAACTTAAATGCTGTATAGGCAACAGAAGAAGTACACTGGACTGGGATACAAGAGTGAAGATCTGCCTCGGCGCTGCAAGAGGCATTGCGCACATTCATTCTCTAGGAGGTGTGAAATTTGCCCATGGAAACATTAAGGCTTCCAATGTTCTCCTATCACCTGATCTTGATGGTCTGGTCTCAGATGTCGGCTTGACTCACCTAATGAACTTTCCGGCAACCATATCTCGAACCGCTGGATACCGTGCTCCTGAGCTGATTGAAACACGGAAAGTGAATCACAAGTCAGATATATATAGTTTCGGAGTTGTACTTCTGGAAATGCTGACAGGTAAAGCCCCAGTTCAAGTTCCAGGGCATGATGATGCAGTTGATCTGCCAAGATGGGTGCAATCTGTGGTCAGAGAGGAATGGACTGCAGAGGTGTTTGATGTTGAGCTGCTGAAGTATCAAAACATTGAAGAAGAAATGGTGCAAATGCTTCAGATTGCATTATCATGTGTTACCAAAGTAGCAGATATGCGTCCTTCAATGGACGAAGTTGTGAGAATGATGGAGGGAATTCGAAATTCTGAGTCAAAGAATCTGCTGTCTTCTGAGACTGAATCTAATGCACAAACCCCATGAGAATTCTCAGTTTATCTAATATATCAGACACTGTATGCATTTCTATTTGTCTGTCAATCATGTACAAAGTTCAGTAGCTTGTTGTCACTGCTGATGCAGATCAATCTTAGGAAAATAAGATTCCTTTTTTGTGATCATCACTTTTTAATTTGTTGATTAAGCTATCCAAAAGGGCATTTTCATGACCGCTTGAAACTGAAAAATGTTGAAATGTAACAATAACTAGTAAGGGATAAGGGTAACTTACAAAAAAAAAAAAAAGTTTAGTTATTTGTATATCTCTGTTCTAGAGCCATTTTTATGATGGGGTTCTGATTAAAAGAAAATTATCATTTGATCAACTAAACCTAACCAATAATTACTTGATTTAAAATACATAATCACTACCATATGTTCTTTTATCTCTTGCAATGGCCAATGAGAGGAAAATTTTAAGTTCCAAAAATTTTTAACACAGCTTTTACAGGCAAGTGATGGAACTGATTTGTGAAGAAAACAATGGGATTCATTATTAGCAGCATATGCTTTAAATATAATTAAGAATATCCAATCAGACATAGGAGAAATCCCAGATATGCATTAAAGGAACAAGACCAGCAAGAACTAGGCGATAATCTTAAAACACATGAAAAGGAAAAGCTTGAAACATGTTATAGGACAAAAATGGAGATAACTACAGCCAGTTGAGCTTTCACGTAAAAGTAATTATCAGCAAAATGTAATTTTCCAAGTCAGTTCCTAATAATTAAACAATCTTGGTCGTAACGGGGAGGGTTCATTCATGAACAAGACAACAAGACAACAAATCGTTAGTTACTATGGGAATTTCTTGGTTTGAGACAGGTTGCTCCATTTATTAGGTAGCACTCCATTGTATTACCACCAACACAAAACATCTCCATTTCTGAAATTCTGCTGCAGCAATGGCAGATACCAAGGCCATCTTTTCAGCACTTGACAATGCTAAAACTCAAGTTTACCATTTCAAGGCAATAGTTATTGCTGGTATGGGATTCTTCACTGACGCGTATGATCTCTTCTGCATCACTACTGTCACCAAGATCATAGGGCGTCTGTACTACTACGACTCTACCACGGGTAAGCCTGGTAAGCTCCCAGATAATATCAACAATGCAATCACTGGGGTTGCTCTATGTGGAACTCTAGTAGGCCAGCTTTTCTTCGGATGGCTCGGGGATAAACTTGGAAGGAAGAAGGTTTATGGGATAACTCTAATTACCATGGTGGGGTGCGCCTTGGCTTCTGGCCTTTCCTTTGGTAGCACAGCTAAAAGTGTGGTGGGTACTCTTTGCTTTTTCAGGTTTTGGCTTGGTTTTGGCATTGGAGGCGACTATCCGCTCTCTGCTGTAATTATGTCTGAATATGCAAACCAAAAAACCAGAGGAGCATTCATTGCCGCTGTGTTTGCAATGCAAGGAATGGGAATCTTGTTTGCTGGAGCTGTGTCCACTATCTTGTCCAAGGTATTCATTGTAGCTTTCAAAGCTCCCCCATTTTCAGGAAGCCAAATCTTGTCTACTCAGCTAGAAGCAGATTTTATTTGGAGGCTTGTTCTGATGATAGGTGCAATTCCTGCGGCTTTAACTTTTTACTGGAGAATGAAAATGCCTGAGACTGCCAGGTACACTGCCTTGGTTGAAGGAAACCAAAAGAAGGCAGCTGCAGATATGGCAAAGGTGCTTGATAAAGACATTTACGTCGAAGAAGGAGGTTCCAAGACTACTACCGTTCCCAATTCTTCATATGGATTATTCTCTTCTGAGTTCTTTGCAAGACATGGAATGCACCTTCT
Organism: Croton setiger; assembly: GCA_948099555.1. NCBI lineage: Eukaryota > Viridiplantae > Streptophyta > Magnoliopsida > Malpighiales > Euphorbiaceae > Croton > Croton setiger. Next base: position 105,669 of record CANUEY010583002.1, read on the forward strand.
TGGCACAACCACTACCTGGTTTTTACTAGATATTGCCTTCTACAGTCTCAATCTAGCCCAGAAAGATATCTATCCTGCAAGTGGACTCATAAATAAGGCCACCACAATGAATGCAATAGAAGAAATGTACTACATCTCTAGAGCAATGACCATCGTTGCTCTCTTTGCAACCGTCCCTGGATACTGGTTTACTGTTTTTCTGATTGACAAGATCGGAAGATCCATAATTCAACTTGGTGGCTTCCTTCTCATGTCCATTTGCATGGCAATTCTTGGAATTGAGTATGGGAAACTCAGAGGCGAGAAATGTGCTAAAACTGTTGTTACCAACAAGGAATACTGTGATGGCAACCCTGGATTGTTTATGGCACTATATGGTCTAACTCTCTTTTTTGCCAATTTCGGACCCAACAGCACTACATTCATTGTCCCAGCAGAGCTTTTCCCGGCCAGATTCCGGTCAACCTGTCATGGTATTTCTGCAGCAGCTGGAAAAGCTGGAGCTATAATCGGTGCTTTTGTAGTACAAAATTTTACACAAGATGGCGACTCAAAGAAGATTAAGAAGGCAATTATTGGACTTGCTGTGGTGAACTTACTTGGATTTTTCTTCTCTTTCTTGGTGGCTGAAACAAAAGGTAGGTCGCTTGAGGAAATCTCAGGAGAGGACAAGGATCTTGAAGGCCATGCTGCCACTGAGAATAGTAGAAACTACCCTGGTAGTGCTGAGATGATGTAATTCTTTGGTCTGCAGACTCTATATATATGCATCAGTAGTTAATAAGAACAAACTTGTTTAATCTTTACAGACATAAATAACAGATTGGATTGGGAGGTAAGATTGTAGCTAAGGAAGTGTAAGCATCCAATCAGAAATAAATTTTGTTGTCAAAAATTATGGGAGTGCTCTTCTTTTTCTTATTGTAACTGTATTTGTGTTTTCCAGTCTCAAATAAATATGTAACTATACTATGATGTATATGAATGTCAAGATCGAAAGATTTTTTTTTATTTTATTTGAATGCCCCTTCGCTTATATGAATGCTTAGTTTACATTTATTACAAAGCTGTATATGCATATATAAGAAAGCAACAAAAACAGGTAGAATTCTCAGAAATCATACAAAAACAAACATATAAGTTGCTTTATTAGTTGGAATGAGTATATGAATTTGAGCTGCATATGGAAAGGAAAAACTGAAACATAATATGGGACAAAAAGGGAGCCATCTACAATAAGTTGGCCTTAAGAGAGAACAAATTTACAAAATAATACCCAAAAAATGTATTTTTCAAGATAGTCTTAATACAAGCTATAAGTATGCATCCATATTCAAAAAGAGAAAACATCTGTCATCATTTTCTTCAGTTTGAACCAAAAAAGAAAAGGTATATATTATCATTATTTGAATTTCATGTCAAAATTAAAGAGAATTTCACTTATGTTAATTTAATAAAAGAAGGTTCTGCTTACAGGGAAACTACTATTCGTTACAGAAGTATCCTGTATCTATATCATCAAATATAAACAAAGGTAATCAGAGTCATGCTAATTCAACCATCTGCACGAAAATGGCAGAGGCTTTGAAAGACAATCATCCAAGCCCTTTAATTCTATAAGGCTGAGAAGTTAGAAGAAGCATCTCATGTATTCACTGCAAGAGAAGAGGAGGGCCTCACATCACATATGTGAACCCCTTGAATGGATTGTCATTGGACTTTGGACTAGCTGCTGGAGAATCCGGGACTGGCATGTTGGAACGTGCTTAATACACGTGTAGTGTGCTGTGATTTTTCTATAAAATATGCATGTACTGTTCTAGAGAATGGACAGCTCATTGTCCTCTAGGACTCGGTTTTCATATTTCTAACATAGCACTCCTCAAAGTTGGCAATACAATGCTTTCCAGCAACCTCTGGTTGAAAGCTTGGCTTAATTTTCCCTGCCTCCCATTTCTTCCAATTGATTGACTTGAACCACTTGTGGCACTTTATCTCCACGCTCCCAATTGATCCGCTACCAAGGCGCTTAGTCGCGTCTTTTTGAAGCAGCTAAGGAAGAAAATGCACTTTTTTTCAGTTTCTCACATACAGAAGATAAATCTTATACAAGTATGGTAATATATGGAATGTGAACTTACCCCTTTCAAGAGTGAATGTGTGCTTCGCTTGTCAAAAACGCCGGCAGCTTAATTTTGTCCTTTATAATCTTTTGTTGAATTTTTTGTCGATTTCCACCAGTAAAAGGCGGCTGCAATATCATCATCAAAATAAGTTAGAATTCATAATTTAATGTTGGTATATTAAAATTTCAAAACAGAGAAAGAAACTAAAAGAATTTCATATCCAGCAATGAGTATGAAGTATAAACCTTTCCAGTGAGCATTTCATATAGCAAGATTCCAACACTCCACCAATCTGCAGCTTTATCATGGCCTTTACCAAGAACAATTTCAGGGGACATATATTCTAAAGTTCCAGACATGGAGTTAGACCTTTTACTTTCATCCAATTGCTTTGCTAAGCCAAAATCTGTCAAAATCACCTGTCACAAAGCATGAAAGTTGAAGATCAGACACAAAAGCAGATGAAGGATATGTCACGTAATTGGAAATTACGCAAAAGTGAAGCAGAGAACATAAACTGGATCTTGTTTACATGCTTGCAAATACAAATACATACAGTCATACAGAGATCAAGTTGTAGAATCATACGTGTACATCTGCATCGATATGAATATTTTCAGGCTTAAGATCCCTATGCATTTGCGTGAAGGTGAGAGACAGCAGAAACAATCTCAGCACAATATATGTGTGCTAGATCTTCTCTGAAAGAGTTGTAAAAAGCTAATGTAAATAGCTGGATAGGTTGACACTCAAGGTTTCAATCAAAATCACAGACAGCACTTGAAATGTTGTAGATACCTGAACAAGCCTTGCGGGTAGAGTTGAAAGAACAGATGACCTCCATAACAAAATCAAGCACAAGGTAAAGCCTATATTTGGTCTGCAGAAGAAAATAAACATCAATGAGTAAGTTTTCAAGAAATCATATAAAATAATCAACCATGTAAGTAGGCCTGTTACCTGGAATGAGTATCTGAGCTATGGTCCACTTTTGTCAATATGTCTCTCTCAGATTTCATGTATTCTGCATGATTTTTCTCCATCATCTTATCTTTCCTCATGACCTTCATTAATTTGCATATATTTCTGAAGTACCAATCCTCCTCACTTGGTAAACCTGTCCAAAAGCACCTTGGCCAACTATCTTCAGAACTTTGAAATCTTCAAGCCCCACACGCTTTTCTATCAGAGATTTCTGTTCCATATTAACGCCATTGGATTTCTCCAAATGAATATCAGCAAGAGAAGATTTTATGACCTCTTTTCCTGATTCATCAATAATTGCTTCCACCAGCTCCAAGGATTCTCCGTCCCCATCCGAATCGTGCAATTTGAGCTTACCGAGCTTCAGAGAACGATCAACAAATCTTGAGGGGCCAATTTCGATCGACTACAAAATGACCTCCAGAGCATTATCTGAAGTAACTTGTGGTGAAGGAGCAGGACCAAATACATCAGAAAAATCAAACTCTACATGATCTGAAGGAAGAATATCAGATGGTGTTATTGGAAGAAGCAAGGAATTGTGGAAGGCTTTGAAAACATTAGAGGAAACCATGTTGGGGCTCTATATCAAATAAAGAGAATGTGTGCTCAAAAGGGGCAAAAGGACTAGTCTATCTATAGGTTAATTACTCCAAAAGAAGAAGAGATGCTAATGGATGAAGAGGGATTCCTTACAATAGGCTTAAACAAGAGGAAGTTCACGTGTGAAATAGTAGTTCCAAGGAAAGTTGGGAGTAAGCAGACCAAAATCCAGAAGAAGAAATTGGTCTTGTTTCCAGGATTACAGGAAATAGTGGATGCAGCAGTGGCGATTGAATACATTAAGATATCTGTACGCAGTTCAGGACAGACGATCAACAAAAGAAGAAACCGAATTCACAAATGTTATAAAATTCAAAGCATCATCCAATAATAACGGAAGCAGAATCTCAAAAAGAAATCTGAAGAGTGATAGACATAATATTAACAGTTGAAAAGAAAGAGAGAAAATTGTCTCACCTTTAGAGATTGCAGAGACAATGCGGAAAAGAAGTTGCTTTGCGTAAAATTTATAACTTTGCGATCACTCTGGATGCTTCTATATAATATCGCATGTATTGTAACTGTCTTTTTGGATGGCTAACGCCTTAACTGGAATAACTTCCACGATTCGAACTTTCGGTATTATTGGATTAAGTGGCACGTTTATTGGCTGATGACCCTGTTACGCGGCGACTTGCTGTTCCAGGTTGAAAATAGAATTTATTTAGTGTAAGTTTAAATATTTTGTACAATTGAAATCACATGTTTTTTATTTATTTTGTCATTAGTGACAAAGGAACAATCAACTCAATCGAATAGCTAACTTGCTCTATATGCAACTCTTTGAACTATATAAGTATCAAGTTCAATACTGCGTGAGTTAAAAATATTTGATGACTCAACACTTTTATTTTGGGCATGCACGTGAATTAGTTAAGCTAATCACAAAGTGTAAAACGAAACGAACATGAGGTTGTAGATCTCTTATGTTAATAAAACAAAACAAATTACATGTCAATTTTTATTATGTTTAATAATATATGCTTGATTTAATAATTTCGATAGGTCAAGCTAAAAAAATTCTATAGCAAATTTCAGATTCAAAATTTGGTTGGAACTCAGCTTACAACCACAATGTTTGAAGCTCGAGATTTTTGAGCTTGAAGCTCTAATTTTTTTTATTGCTAAATGGAATTATTTTTAAATATAATTTAAAATCTACTGTGATTATTTTATTGAGAAGAAATAATAATAATGTTGCGTTACAATTTGCAGAAGAGTTTTATGAAATCAAATCAAGAACAAGATGCTATATATGGGTGTGATGTACAGATATATGCTAAGTAGAGTATCCGAGGGATGCTGCTGCCTTAACAAGCAAACCGAAGAGAGCAAATGGAGAGGAGAAAAAAGGGCTGTGATCACTGTCCAACACATAAACCTCGCAAGGTGCCCATCTCTTTATCATCCTTTCTTGTTGCATTGGTTTTACCACATTATCTTGCATTGTCTTTATATATATTCTCTTCACCTTTTCTATTCCTTCTTCTTCTTCCTTAAAACGGGCGTTTTGTAATGCTAGCATGGGCCCTGGCCTCAACAACATTGAAGCTAAGGTAGAATCCTAATAATGCATAACAATTAGCAAGAGATTATACATTAATTAATCAATCATCAGATAATGTTCTATTTTTTAATCTCTTGATAATTTTGTAAGTTGATACGAAACTTTTCATCGTCTTATGTGAGATGCATGTATAAAAAAAACTAATAAAGTCATATCTTATTGACCCATAAAAAAGTTTTTTTTTTTTTTATGTTCATGATTAGAACTTGTAAGTAGACATGGCAATGGGCCGGGTTGGTCCGTTCGGCCTGCCTGACCCAACCCGCCAACAGTCCGAATCGGCCAACCATTGAACCGATCGGTCGACGGGTCGGTTCAGGTTTAATGTTTTTTCAAATCATAATCGTTACGAACCGTGAACCGTTGTCGAACCGTTTGAACCATTTAATTGAACCACCGATTAACCATCCGAACCGTTTAATTGAACTACCGGTTAACCGCATCTGAACCACCGGTTAACTGGCCCACCGCCGAACCGCCAGTTAATCGGCGGGCCGGTTCAGGTTCCACTAACCTTGAACCGAGGCCCGAACCCGGCCCGGCATGTGGCCACCTCTACCTGTAAGCATTAAAACTGATGCTTTTGCTAGCTAGTGCAATAATAATAATGTAAAAGGAAAGATAGATATGAGTGTAAATGTACGAATTATGAAGTTCTGAAAAGTAAAAGGAACCATATGTATATGTATGCAGTGATGGATCAGGCATATGGATATGGAAAATCTTATTTTGTGCCCCCATCAAAAAGTTTAATAAAATAAAGCGGCGATAATTGATAAAAAGTAAAATAATGGATAATTTAATATTTTTATAGCTAAAATGTACATATTTATCTTTTCTCAATGGCATACCATCACACATAATTTAAAGATCAAATAAGGAAATATATAGAGGAAAAAAAAAAGGTAGAGACTAGAAAATACTATAAATATATATATATTACCTCTTGTGGGCTCATTTGATATATAAGTTGGCGTTGGAATTGCTTCTTGACAAGGGCAGTGGTAGGTGGCTTATCAACTCCTAATCCAAATCCCAACTCATAAACGTCCCCAAATGCGGATAGATCAGGAACTCCCTGTCATCAATTTCCACATAATAATTAAACTTATTAGCCACTTATTTTGTTAATCCAGGTTTAAATTAGTATTTATTTTTTTATTCATATCCTAAAACTCGGTGTATAACAGCGCATAGTTCTGTATGGACAATTGTCTGCCATTTTTTTATAGTTTCTCAACAAAAACAAACATAGTTTGTTCCCCAACATTTGTCCAAAATATTAGTCGGTTCCCCAATGTTTACAAACGAACACTTTGCTCCCTAATGTTCTAAAAATACACAGTTTTGATCCCTACCAGATTGTAAATTAGGAAGTGAATAACAACCATGAAAAATCAATCTTTCAAAAAGATTGTTAAAAATTCTATTTTCTGTTTGGTTAAGCTGGTGAGGGATCGAAAGTGCACTTTTTAACACTAGGGAGCAAAGTCTTTGTTCAACGTTAAGGAGTTAATTGGTTTTTCTGATAAACCAAAAACAAACTCGCTGCTGAAAACAAAGAAAATGATGACCTAATATACTTACTACTATTCAATATGATTTCTTAATGCTTAATTAACTGGGAAATGAAAATTCAAATATAATAGTACAAGAAAAATTACATCTTGCACATCTTCATCCGTCCAAAACCCCAACTTGAGCATAGTTGCAGCCAAATAAACTGCCAGTTTGATCTTCTTTGCGAACTTGAGACTCGCCTGCGTTACGCTTAGCCCTCCTGCACTGTGCCCTACCAATATCACCTGCAAATATATGTTCTTAGAAATCATTATTATGCATCAATAGAGAAAAAGGAAAAAAAAAATTTAGGGACCTGCTCGTTTTCTGGCAAAGAAGACAGAAGGTCTAAAAGAGGTTTATTGTAATCATCAAAAGAAACAATAGAATTGGGATCTGCTTGATCAATTCCTGCTCCTTTAAGGTCAACACAGGACACCTTATAGCCTGAATTTTCCATTAGACACCGGATTTTGTACCAGCACCACCCTCCTCCGCCTATTCCATGGACCAGCACAAAGTGTGGTTTTGACGATGATGAACCGAACCCCACCATGTCCATTGCTTCCTCCCCCATGGATTACAATTTTTGTAGAGTTTTTTTTTTTTTGTATCTATCTTCTATTCTATATTTATAGTTGGTATGGTCATAGAGAGTAATGATGTGTGCCTTTATCAAATCATTATTGGAAGATTAAAGCAGAGGGTTTTGTCTAAATAAGCTAAACTCCACCTTAAGTACATAGTACTCTCGTGCATATATGATGATGTACTTCTTTTAATCAAACGGTCCATATTTTTGTATGACCAAAAAATAGAACATTGCTTTCGAGGAGCATTACATGTGATTGTCATATGTTGTGGTTTGTTCCCTATATTTATTAGTAATATTTTATGCCGTCATGTAATTGAAAAAATTATCAGTATTTTATATTTGTCATTGAAGATGAGACCTAGAATTTTTGTTTTTCATTCGCATAACTTTTGGTGGATTAGAATAAACGTGTGAAAGGTGCATTTCTCGGGTATATCAAAAATGCAAGCCGACCATTATTATTAATTAATAAATTTTGTTATTTTACCTTTCTTTTCTCTACAGTATGCTTAGTAGAATATAGATGTATCTTTATCTTAGACTAATGATGATCATAGAAATGGTAACAAAATCTAGATTAGGATTTGTTTCCCGCCCCAATACTAAATCAACCAAGATGAAAAATGAAAAAGGTAATGGCCAATGAGTTGTTAGACTCCAAGAAAATGGGCTCATGTGAGTCAGAAGAACAGCTATATTGGTGCCAACTGCTAAATGAGGTCAAAAAAGTTCTCCCGCAGAACAGTAACTCTAGATCAGGTACGGAAAAATAATTGCAAGAGTAGCTGGCAGTTAAATTTTAAATATCCAATTCAAAACTGACCCTTTGCCTGTGTGAAAAATCTTCAAATCCCATACTCATACATTACAAATTTTATAGTCCACAGATAGTGGGACAGAGTGCAGTTTTCAATTTGCACTTAGGGATTGTGTATTCTTCATCTTAATGAGTAGAACCATGTGTGCTTTCATTTCTCCTATGAGATTTATAATTAGAGGAACTAATTTTCTAATTTAAGTGGTTTGAATAAGTCAGGATAACTTAAATAATTAATAATAATAATATTTTAAAGCTATCTGCCTGCATATCATCTACTTGAAAGAAAAAAAAATTAATTTATTTTAAGTAAATATCAGTTTCAAGTAGACTCACGTTTGTCTGGTTGATGTCTCTTCCAATTAAGAAACTGGTAAGTAATAAAAGCCGAGCAAATATATATGTTAATAGATAAATAGAGGATGAGTTAAGGCCCCAAGCTAAAATTGAGATATTAAGCAAATGCTTTACTTACTTTAGAGTTGAACCGGTCTGCCGAACAGCATAATATTTTATAAATTATGAGACAAATGATACAACATTTTATTAGTTATTTTAGGCCAAAATTATATTTTACTCATGTATTTTCAAGATTTTTGACTTTTGCCTTATCGTAAAATTAGTGGTCTTAAAAACACATTGTACCATTGAAATATTTATACTCGCATTCTCTGTCTATAAGAAAACAGAGAGTGTTAAAAGATAATGTGTATAAAATTATACTCGCACATTTGTTAAAAGATAATGTGCATAAAGTTAGAATAAACGACTCACCCGCTCACTGTGAGTTTGTGGAATACTCTCCGTTTTCTTATAGATAGAGGGTGTAAATATAACCATTTTCAATAGTAGAGAAGATTTTTAAGATCACTAGTCCATCATTGGGACAAAAATCAAAAATCTTAAAAGTACAAGAGGCAAAAGATGATTTTAGCCATGATTCACGCACTCACCATGAATTTGTGTCACACTCTCCGTTTACTCATGGACAGATGGTGCGAGTATAACTATTTTCAATAGTACAGAGAGTGTTTAAGACCATTAGTATATCAAGAAAAACAAAAATAAAAAATCTTAAAAGTACATTGAGCAAAAAATGATTTTGGCTGGTCATGAAAAAAGTTTTTATTACATAAATACAGATAATAATTTAATTTCCAAACTAAGTGACTAAATCATACTAATTCATTAAATTAGACTATTAATGGGACTTAATAGTAATACTAGCCTACAAAAATAAGATATTTTTAAGTAAAATATGTCATTTTCAAACTTGGGATGGGGGGAATTCTAACACAAATCAATAATCAAGTTTATAGGTTTAAGATTTCTAGAGTCAACAAATTGTTTAGATAAAGAAGATTCGAGAACTAAATATTGATCCTCCACTATATGTGTGTGTATATTATATATATATATATATATATATATATATATATATATATATATAGAGAGAGAGAGAGAGAGAGAGAGAGAGAGAGAGAGAGAGAGAGAGAGAGAAAAAAGAAAAGAAAATGTTGTTAAGTACAGCTACATACTCCTACGAGTTATTGTGAAAAAATGAGAAAAGGATGCATTTTGAAGTGGACGCCAACCAAGCACAAAAACTTCCATTCACAATAAGTCAATAGAGCAAGTGATTTGATATATAATTATTTAAATTATGATCCTCTAAAGTGGTTAATCCAATCTATATAGTTACTAGTTGGAAACTTTTTTTTTTTTTTTTTTTGGCAACATTGGCCACTAAACATATGTGTGTATGGATGAAGTTAATTGTTGATCATTTAAAATTGAGACATCATTGTCTCCACTTTCTTTGAATACAAAAGATATAAAACCAAAAGTGGACATTCTTTATTGTGGTTATAATTTTTTTTTAGGAATCACATGGAAAATAATTGTCTGGATCAAACTTTGACTTATAGCTATAAGTAAAGAGTGTTTATTATCAGTCATTTTATTTACACAATTATTAAGTGGTTGATATGTACATTAAAAAAACATAATATATTATTTATTAAAAACGTAGTGAATAATTTTAAAAGTATAAGAAATATGAAATGGAACCTTTTTCCCTTTTTTTGAATATTTTTTCAACCAATTACATTATTATCAAGAGAAGGGATTCACTTAAAGTTATAGACACTGCTATTTAACTTTCTTTTCTAGTAGTTTGCAGTTTAGTCCTTGTATATAGATGTGGTTACGGTTCGAAGGGAACTGAAATTTAACCGGCTCGACGATTAATCCGCGAATAAAGAAACATCACCGGTAAAGAAATTTTTATATGCTCTCCTCGTGATTATCTCTCTGTTTGAAGGTCTTTACTCGCAAAACAATCAGAAAATAATTTAGTAGATATTTGATGAATAAAAATTAAGAAACAAACGCACAAGCATTAGAACATATAAAGTGCAAGACTTAATAGGAAAAGAAAGATATTTATATCTAACATGTGTAATTCGCAAATCTGAACCATCAGTCAGATGAAGTTCATCAGAGCCATCATAAGGAGCATCAAGAGACAAATTTTTTGAAGATCATTATGACAATGATGCGATGCCCCATTATATAATCAATAACCCAATTAGCATCAGAAGTTTTAGAAGAATAGACATTATTGGCACGCGGCTGCGGAGCCCGAAAACATCATCCAGCATTATGACCAGTGCTATCATTGGTTTGGCATTGAACTGAAGAAGAAAACCCTTTCTTTGATTAGGAAGAATTAAAACCAGATTTATTGTGCTGCTGTCCACCTAATGAAAAATTTTCTCCTTAACCAGAAACTCAAAAGTTCAGTATAGAATCGATCCCTTTATGAACTTGATTTGCTATAATGGGAACCAAATCATCAATCTTTTGAAGATAAAGCTCGCAAGCCAAAAACTTATCTTAGATTCAAATGGACAAGAACATCATCAGTAATATCGTGAAATTCAGAACCAACTCCATTAAGAACATGGACAAACAAATCAACATCAAAGATAGGACTGCCATCAGCTACTGCTTTAACAAACTAAAGATATTCAGAAATAGTTTTAGTCTCTCTCTTAGCATCAGAAAGTTTTTTCATGGAGAGAAAGAACTCTAAGATTTGTTTGCAAAGGGTACTTGAATCTTATCCCATGCATTCAACAGAACAACTTGTAGAGGCAACAATATGCATTGCAGAAAAACGAATTGAGGCAATAATAGCAGCCAAAATCAACTGATCTTGGCAATATCAAAACTCAAAGTATGCATTATCTACATCCTTACCATCTTTTAGAATCATGACAGGAGGAGATAACAATATTCAATTGACATAATCGATCATATTATGATGACAAAGGACTAGAACGATTTGAAACTCGCCAAGTAGGATAATTACGAGGCTTAAACTTCAATGGAAGTTGAGACATATTTATGAAAATGAAAACTTTGCCTGAAAAATGAGTGATATTCGGAGAAGACGATGAAGACATTATAAAAATATATTTGGATTGAATAAGTAAATAAAAGCTCTCATACCATATGGAAACTGAATGAAATGAAATCAGATATGAGAGGGGAAGAAGAAGTATATTTTCATTAGCACTATATCTAACTATAGTGACTTGTTTTAACAAGTGTTTGAAGGATGGTTAATTCATCAAACTATGTTTTATTTCAATTTGTCAAAAAGGTAAGGATGAAATAATGCATATTTCAAATTCTCAAATGTCCCGCCAGAATAAATGGTCAGTTTTGTGGCCCGAAGCCTACCGGCGGGCCCTACCCCGCCGTTCAATTATTGGGTTGAACTAAACTTAAATTTACCAAACCAACCCTTAATTAATAATGAAATTAGGAGATAGACAAACGACAAGCGTTCAAGTCCAGAGATTTAAAACAAAAACAACGAAAAAATAACGCCGGGGATGATTGTCGTTTACAGGTCCACCACCACAACCACCACTAGCCCTTGGATTCTCCACGCGACAGAGATGCCCAACTAAGAAAATTCAAATGGAGGGTGCTTAAGTAAATTTACTCAAAATTCTGAAATGAAAAGGCGGCAAATTTGGTAACAAAAGAGGGAGATAGGCTGGCTATTCTCATTTCTCACACTTTTCTCATTGTCTTCTTCACTTTCCTCTCTTATCTCTTTCTCTAGTTATTTTTGCTAAAATTGAAAGTCTCCATCTTTTCTCTTTGGAGACCAAGTTCAGTTTCGCTGCGATCTATTTTCAGGTCTGTTACTGGTTCACTTAAATTTTTAGTTTTTGGTACTTTCTACTGTTCAAAAATCCTTACTTTAGCTTTTTTTTTTCCGTTTGCAATTAGCCTCTTTTACTGTAGATATTGCTTTATTGCTTTAATGTTCAATTTCAATTCAAATCAACAAAGAACTTGCAAAAAACAATGTAATTTGGAGATATGCCCATTATTACTCAACTATTCATTTTGGGTTTGTTTTGGTTGATTGCGAAATGTTGTTTTTTGTTGCATGGGCTAGGGATCTTTCTGCTTTAATCCAAACAAATCTTAATTCTTCTTATTGGCTCTCATTGCAGATTCTAGTATTCTTTAAGTTCTGATAATTTTTATGAAACTAGTTGATGGTAATCTTAGCTCAGTCCTTTGGTGCTTAATCTATATTTATAAAGCTGTTTACTTGGTCCAGATCTATTTCTCATGAACTATCGTTCATGATAAACCGGCTTCATCCTAACCTGTTATGCGATACTCTGTATTTTATGGATTACTATGCAAAGGTTTGATGGGTTATAATCTTTTCGTTATGATGCTGATTCTGACATCTCTTTGCTAGTGAAAAAGCTCTTCATTTTTATCAAGTGATTAGCATATAATCGTTTTATTAAGATGGTGCTTAGATATCTTTTTGCTAGTAAACTGCTTGTCGCTTTATGCTGTACTGATGCGAACTTGATGAAAAAGAGTTGTTGATTGCAGAGATGGACCGAGATGTCAACCTATTATTGAAAATGATTGAACAGCATGGTGAATCTCTAGCCAAAAAAGCTGAAATTTGCAAGGAGACTAGACCAGATTTGGTTTCTGAGGTCGAGGAATTCTACTCCTTGTATAGGTCATTAGCAGAGCAATATGATTATTTGAATGCAGAATTATACAATAGCATGCCGTCCGAGTACCAATTGCAAGATGCAGGCAGTGCCCCTGAAACCCCAACGCTAACTCCTGAGCAGAAGTTGGGTTCAACTGCCAAGAATCGAGTGGCATCTGTGAGCTCTGGTGCTGCTAGTTCTGAGATTTCATTGAAGGATGGTTCTGACTCATCATCATCATCATCAGACTCTGAATCAGAATCTCTCAACTCCTCTGGCAATGCCTACTATAGCCTACCAATGAACTCTATTAGCAAAAGCCTACACCCGAAGGTTATTGAGTTTGGGACTACCAAGATAGATGTGGAAGAAAATGGAGATGCTGAAAATGGAAATTATGAAGAGATGCTTAGTAAGCTCGTTAGATATGAGGAAGAGCTAAAAGTTTCAAATCTGAAGTTGCAGCTCTCAGAACAGGAAGTTACCAGGTTGAAAGATGAGATTGCAAAGAGCGAACGCTATAGAGAACTTGCAGAAACTTTGCAGGTTCAGCTTGAATCAGCTCTTAGAGATGTGGAAATGAGGGAGGCCAATCTTGAAGAAGAGAGAAAAGGAGTAATGGAGCTGCAAAAGAAAACAGCTGATGATTTACAAGAATTGCAAGGTGAGCTCAAAATGGTTCAAGGTGAAAATTTCATTTTGAAGGCAAGTCTTGATTCAGAGACTCAGCAGGTTTTAGAGTTGCAGGAGATGATCCTGAAGTGCAAGAATGATCAATCTGATTGTGGTGACGAAGTGAAAGAATTGAGGCTTGCACTCCTCAATGCTGAGGAAACTTTCTCAGTTGAAAAAACTGAACTACTATATGATTTATATCGCCTATCAGAGGAAGGGAACTTGATAAAAGCAAGGCTCAGAGAACGGGAATTGCTGAGTGAATCTATTGAGGAGAAGCTAAGGAAATGCCAATCTGAGAAAATGGAATTGTTAAGTTTGCACAGGAAAGAGATGATAGGGTTGCAGTCAGAAATAAGTGAATTGAAGTTAGAAGTGAGTGATAGAGGTGGACAAGTGGAAGTTCTGAATAAAAACCTTGACAGCCTCAAATTCAAGTATGATATGCTGATGGCCGAGAAAGATGGGATGAATGCTAAGCTACAAACAATCCTTGCAGAGTTGAGTTCACGGGATGATCAAATTGTGCAAATGGAGGAGAATCTGCTAAGAATGAGAATGGAAAATGCTGAACTGATTGATGGGTCTGAAACTGTGCAAAAGCAAGTAAATGAATTAAGATCCAGGGTTGCGGAGCTGGAGAAAGAAGTGGAGAGGCAAAGGTGTGAGATTTCTGCTGGGGGTGAGGAAAAAAGAGAAGCAATAAGGCAGCTTTGTATGTCTTTGGATCATTACATGAGTGGATATAAAGAACTGTTTCAAGCAATTGTTAAGCACAAGCGGCAGGCTCTAATGGCATCCTGAAGTCTCATAGTGGTGTGGTATTAATGGCCCATTTTTAATGTTTTTCCATTAGTTGTCTTATTTGTCTATGAAAACAATTTAGTGAAATTTTGTTTCTTGCTGGGGATACTATTTTTATGTCATCATGATACCCAAAATAGGAAACAACTTAAATCTTCAAAGTGATTGAGGTACACAATCTGCTAATGTGTATGTTGGTTTCACATTTCAAGTGATTTTCGATCTAGCAAGCTATCATTTTTTAGCTAAGCTACCCTTTCGGATTTCGAATTTTCAGCCTAGCGGACTCTCATTTTTACTTAACTCTCATTTTTACTTAAATTGCTCTTTTTGGGTTTTCAACTTTGCGAGAATTATTTTCTATTTATTTTCATTTTTTTTAATTGCAAAGAAAAATGTCATTAAGATGAGGTCAAATTTTAATTTGAATTTGGACTAGACCAAATTAGATTCAAATTTGAATTTGGACTGCACCAAATTAGGTTGTTTATAGGGCTGCAAACGAGCCGAGTATTGTGCTGCTCAAGCTCGTTTGGAAATTTGAAACTCGATGAGCTTGACTTGTTTTGAGACTCGCGAACTTAGTTGTTCATGTTGCTATTCGAGCTCGAGTTTGAGCTTGCAAACAAGCTCGATCTCGTTTCATGCTACTATTCGAGCTCGTGCAGGTATTGTGACCCGAGGAAAGAATGTAATGCGGCAAACTTTATGCTCATCAACAAACAGGTTATAAGAGCAAATAACCTGTGTATCTGGTAATTTTATGTAGATGCATAAATTACACCATGGTAGAACACATTAAGCCTGTCGAACTGCCCAACATAAGCAAATAACCAACACGCACAGCACAACCACTACCTATAATGTTGTATTCCTTTCAATATAGAAACATAACATAACAGCAACTTAGAAGCGCATTCCTATATCACCTAGAGAAAATTTGTTTCCTATTCCTTTATCCTACCGTGGATTTAATTCTTAATTTTGCAGTTACAAAAAATAAGACAAAATCTAAATATAGCCAACAAACGATATCTATACATTCAATACTCACTTGAAATTGTTCCTATACCTATTTCGGCTTGAAACAATTGTAATTCTCTGATCCTGAAGCATGTTCAAGTTGGGAGCCAACAGCCGAGTGTAGCGATCAAAATAAAGAAGCTGTTTCATGAGAAGTGCAAACTCCCTTGGAAATCTGAGTCCATATGATTCACTGACACGAACCTATAACCAAACATAGGTTGTTATCAATAAAATAACTCTGGCATTTGTTCAGACATATGGCAGCAGTGATAAAAGAAAATTTTATTCATTGCAAAGCTAATTAGAGCTGACGTGTATTGTAATGATATGAATATTTTATATAATGGTTTTCTAGTGATGCTTATTTTATATGATTATATCTTAGAGAAACTTTAGAGATAGAGAATACTAAACCCACAATGATTCAACTGAAAAATTTATAAAATTTCAATTAGCCATACATATTAGCATCTTCTTTTGACCGATTCACAAATTTGTTTTCCCTTTTAAACAAGAAATTAAAATATATAATCTTACCACATCGAGAAAAAGTGCATTCATTTGCCTCTCATCAACAACTAAGTTCGCAGAAACAGCAATTGCATTTGTTGTAGCATCACTAGCATTTGCAACAACTACTTCTGTATCCAATTCCTGCATTTGAGTCTGAAAGTTAGTTTCATGCCTCTGGTTCTAATGAACTTTAATTTTGCATAATATATAGTTCTAACTCCAAACGTAAGCATTTCACAACTATTAGTGCTTGCCTGTATTGATGAAAATATCTTTTCCAAGTCTCTTGCAAAGGCATTTACATCAACATTCTTGTTTGTAGCCCCCATTTCAATCAAGGCAGATGCCATAGACTTGTATTCTTCAGTTGCAAGTGATGCCAGAAACACTTCCATGGCCGCCCACGTATTTGGGGATATGCGACCTACAATTCCTGTAGAATAGATTGGTCTTCAGTTGATAATGAAACAGCTAATAACTGATTAGGATTTTGATAAGCCCTAACTAATATTTGTCTGGAATCTAAGGAAACTCAACTTGCCCTTTTACGGTTCCTGATATCCTCTAGCCACCCAGAAACTTAACAGACATCATGCTAAAAAGCATTGTCTATGTATAATTGGTAATTTGAATCAATATACTTATTAATACCTGATATGCAGAGTTTCAACTGGAAATTACAGAGAAGTTTCGTTTCAATATATGATATTGCTCAATTAAAATTGTTTCAGCGATCAATATGATATATTGAGGCTCCAGTTGAAGCCATTTCTAGCAGAAGCCAGAAAACACACCTAGTCAGAAAACCATGTTAAACGAAAAGGCAACTCAAAAGGCAAATTCATGAGGAGGATATAGTCATGATAGTTTGCTATCCAATGATTTTGCTTAAGCTACTCTGACAAGGCCGATCATATTCTGAGAAATGATGAATAAAATTCCAGCTATTAGGAACGGAATTGCGAATAGAAATAATAGCAGAAAGACTTACCAAAATCAAGAAATCCAATTCGACCATCACGTAATAACCACAAATTGCCTGCATGTACATCTGCATGAAAACTTTCACAAGCAAGCAAACTACCAAACCTGCATAGAATTTATATATCATCTGACTTTAAATTTCTTAAACCATGTGGGACCTTCAGGATAAGAACGAAACTTCATAACATGTGATGCCTACCACACATTAAGGGCTGTTATCAGACTGGCCTCTGGACTAGAAACAAGTGAACTTATAGAATCTAGGTCAGTAAGAGGCACTCCATACAGTCTCTCCATGGTCAGAACTCGGCGACTGCTGCAATGCTGATAGACTTTTGGAGCTGTAGCCTGTGCCGTGAGTCCCATAGCCTCCAAATATCTCCTAAAGGATTCAATGTTCGCAGCTTCCTTATAAAAGTCAACTTCTTCAAGCATGGATTGCCTAATGTCTTTGATAATACCAACCTAAAAAATGGGCACAAAACATATATAAGTATTACCTACACAGCTGATTAATTATTACAACAAACAAGACCAATTGAGATGCCTGTACTTTGAGAGTAACTCACGGCTACTACCTCTACAAAAAAATTTACGAGGTCTACAGACTTTAAGACCTAATAAGTTACCAGTAAGCATGAGGTTTAATTAAGTATGCAACATGAAAGTTCAGTTATCCTCAAATTCAATTCCTAATCTTTTGAGTATTGGCTACACAGTGTGCAAATAAGTGATCAGATATGGATGGATGCAAGATAATTGTTGAAAATTAAATATATATTGGATAAAGTTAACTGAAGAAATTGCAGTTATGCCATGTGTCTAAAAGAGTAATGAATCAAGTTAACACTCTACCAGTGATGTACGGCTGAGATCAGGGCTCAAAAACTCCAATATGCGAGCAGCAATGTACACAAAGTTTAAATCTGCAACTAGTATATCCTCTATTCCAGGTTTGAGGACCTTTATAACAACATCCTCTTGGGAACCTATAAGCCTCGCCCCGTGAACCTATGCAATATATATTCATCTATTAAAAGCGCAAAACCATCGAAGCTGTGATATATGAAATAGGAGTGAGCATGGAAAAGAGGGATCGGTTAGTGTGGATAGGAAAGCAAACTCAATACCTGTGCTATGGAGGCTGAAGCAATTGGTGTTGGGTCAACATATTCATACACACTTTCAATAGGCCTTCCCAATTCCTCATGCAAGATTGCTTGAATTTCTTGAAAAGGGACAGCAGGAGCCTTATCAAAACAGATCTGAAATTCTGTGACATATTCTGGGGGGAACAGTGTTGGTGCAGATGCTATGAACTAGAAAACATGCACACGGACAAAGCATAAGTGAAATAATGATAAATGTAAGATAAGAACTATAATAAATGCTCTATTTTTTGTTTTTGGTGTAAAAAAGAAAAAGAATTTGCTGACATAAATGTAACCTGTGAATTAACAGCAAAATATAGTTTAGAAACAAAAAATGAAATAAATCTATGCTTATTAAGCAACTAATAGAAGTAATAACAGGTATTTACCTGACCTAATTTGATATAGGTTGCTCCCATGCGCTCAAATAATTTTCTCAAATATAGGGGAGACAGTAATCCAAGCTGCAATTGGGTAGGCAATCCAGCAGGTGAATTTGTTGACTGCACAGTTAAGAACTGAATCAATCAAGAGAAGAAAAGTAATGACAAAAACCAAGGAAAAAATCCAAAAATCTTAAATGCTAGTCTTTTCCAATGGCATTGCATCAAAAGTTGATCCACTTTGAAAACTGAAATAATCTTGCATCTTTGTTTCCCAGCACATAAAACACACGCATATTGTTTTCTTGTATGCACAATATACATAAGTGTACAGAAGAAAAGAAGATTATCCAGGCTACCCTTGATACATCTGCCAGCCACTCGCCCCCAACTCCAAGAAATGCTTGGAAACCTTGCACCATCCTTAGCGCTCCACGAGGGCCCGTATTTATAGACGTCTGGAGAATATCATTTAACAGTTCTGGCAACTCCTGAATATTAACTGTGTAGAAGATTATATTAGCTTAAAGTCTTAAATATGAATGTATTGCATAAAGAAGAAACACTTACAGCTAAGAGGAGAGAGCAAGCAGTCAAATAACTGTTCTCAATAATGATAGCAATAAGTATGATGTCAACTAGTTTAAACTCCTATATAGTTTTGCATTTCATTTTTGGTTCTGTCATATATAGAATTTACTATATTCATAAATATTGCATCAAAACGTTTGTAATTCGTAAATCAAGGATAAATTACTATCTACTATGAGCAAAGTTTCAAACTTTAAGGACTAACACAAGTAACTACGACTTCAACTATGCAATCGGAAATTAAGCCAAAATGGTTATTTTCCCTTAAAAGATGATTATAATACAAAATAAAAGCCGGGGCCTTTATTATGTGTATTTGTTTCAGAAATGCATTCTGTAAGAAATGTATGACACACCTTGAAGTCGGGAAGAGAAACGATCTTGTGCTTCCGAATACTGAGCAAAAGGGGTAAAAGCCTTTGACCGGAAATTGAGCTTCCTCGATCTGGTATTTGCGACAGACAGCTGCGAACCATTAATCAATACAGTGGAAGGGAAGCATGAGAAATATAGACCCAAATCAATCAAGAAACAAGAACCCATGAACTATACTCACCTGAGGATAAGGAGTAAACAAAGAGAAGCGACCACTTCTCAGCGCTGAAATGGAACTGGAAATCATCGCCATCTTACAGCTGTGCTCCTTACAGAAATGGAAAGATGATGGCTTCAGTGAGTACTTCTCTAGTTCTCAATGTAAAATAAATATCATCTGTGTGAGCGTCAAAACAGCAGGCGAAAAGGAGAAAAAAAAAAAAAAAAACTTGACAGTTAAGTGGCCACGTGGCAGGCTGCGAACAGTGAGATATCTTTTTTTTAGAACAAGGAAGTAGTCCTTGCCGGTGGGTTCGAATCGCAAAAACCGATAGTTTTAGTTTGCCGATTAATCAGAGTTGGTGGGTTCGAATCGCAAAAACCGATAGTTTTGGTTCGCCGGTTAATCAGAGTCGGTCCGTTGATGAAACGAATTGCGGGGGTCAGTGTAAAACTGTAAAGGAGCGGTTTGGTTCATATTCAACTAACTCTTGAACCGTGGTCCGTCTCGAATCGTAACCGTTGAAAAACCGGCCAATAAGCCTATCAGTTAACCGCCGAATTTTTCTTATTTCGATTAACCTCTGGTTTGAACTGGTTAAGAACTGTATGAACCGTCAGACCATTGACCATTGAAAAAACTGTATGAACCGCCGGACCACCATGGTTTGCTTCTTCTAACAGCTACTGATAGTCATTTTTCAATGATATTTTACATCCAATAGGTTTAAAAGATTGGTCATTTAATTCATTTTCTCACACAAAATCTCTACTAAAACTTAATCTCTCCAATTTAATCTCATGCTTAGTGCAATTTTTTTTCTCTTCCTAATTCCTACTACTACTACTCTTTCAAAATTTCATTTACTTAACTTTTATTCCGTGAATTCAATTAATAAAAATGTCTTAATCTATATCAAGTGTTGCTAGAAGAAAAGGTAATGAACCGAAAATTTAAGAAATTGAAGACTGAATAATTTAAGATTTTTTTTTACTCCCGAAACGACAAGACCTATTTATATATTGATGGGTTTCCGAACAACATTCTAACAATGGTAGATGACTTCAAGACTGAAAAGTCCCGTCAACAACAACAAATACCGAGATGCCACTACCGTCCCAACCATAACCACGATATTATTTTAATTTTTCTTTAAATTATTTGATTTTTGCACTTAATTTATTGTGAACTTAATTTTATTTTTTTTACTTAATTTATTTTGTCACTTAATTTGTTGAAGCAAGCAACTAAGGTAATTTGATATTGATTTATTGGAATTTTACATCAACACCTGAATTGTTGATATATCTTCTTGTCTATCTTATTTTTGTAAACTCTATTAATTCTATAAAGATATCATCATTAATTCAATTATTGTCAACTAATATTCTTTTATAATCACCATGAACCTTTGATTGCAGTGTCACGCACATTCTCCCAATATGAGGACTCAATTAATCAAAGTGGTTACGCACATCCTCCCAATATGAGGACTCAATTCAAAAAATAAATTAGAAGAATGGAGGATTTGGGTTTAGGGTTTAGGGGACTCTCTTCTCATTAATGAGATAATATCTCATTAATTATGTCATTTATTACTAACACATGCAAAATTGGATTCCTTCTTGATTGGAATTTCATATTAAGTTGCTAGCTACATGTTTGATAATTTATTAATCTGTGTCAGATCCCGATTCTGACTCTCCATCTGATTGGAATTCAGGAGGTTTGATTCTATTTGTATTCGCTTCTAATGGGGGAAGCCCATCATCATCGCTTGAATCAAGTTCATCTTCTTCTTGTTCCGAAGTGTTACTGTGTAAACATCCATTATTAGAATCATCAGAGGTTGTAGACTTGAAGATTTCTGGCCTGCATTCAGTGACAGAGCCGAACAGTTAAGGAATCAAGTTCAAAACATGTATCAAGACGGCAAAATAGCAAAATATTTAGTAAAGTTCCAATCTAAGCATTTCAAGGAAACAAACCATTCAGGAGATTTCTGAAGTGCACGAATTTGTTCAAAAAAGAGAACTTGAGAAACTATACAGACCACCTTGCTGCCAGACTCGAGTGCCTTCTCTTTTCCAATTTCATCAATAACCACAAAACTCCCTGCAGATCATCAAATCAATTTAAACATTCTCATGCATTTCTAAAACATATTTGAGGTTTAAAGCTTTAGGCAAAACATCCATTCCCAAATTTAAATCACCATGAATGATTTTAAATGAAAGCATGGATTGTATGGAAACTGAACAAGACCTCTTTTTATTCACTTGCTCTTCTGGAACTTAGCTGAAAAAAGTGTCAGTGACTTCTCACCTCTTGCATCCATTAACCTTCGGAAAAAGGGAGATGTTTCCATGACAATGGAAAATAAGAAACAGAATATAAAGTACAAAACCATGTTTCCATGTTCATTTTACACACCTACCCAACCTTTTTTTTTTTGGCAAAGTACACACCTACCCAACTTAACTGTCTGTGTGTGTTAGCTTATAACCTAAAACTAAAACTTGTGAAAGAGTGACATCATGTTTGTTCATCGACTAGAACAAAGAGGCAATGGCGGCATTAACATCCCCAGTAATACCACAAAATAAACATCAACTCATGATGACAAACAGCTGTATGCATTCAATTGTAACTTAAATATAGCCACAGCAAATAAGCTAATAAGGGCACCCCACTAATTCTAAAGATGACGAATTTTTGTCAATGGTATTAAAAAAAAGGGTAAAATTTGAAGCTTCAGAACATCAAATATGAAGCATGGGCTTCAACAAAGAAGCAGAAGAAAAAAGCACCTCAATGACATTGGAACCTCTAAGAGAGACCACTTTAGCTATGCTTTTGCCAACTTCAAGCGATAAGTTATGTTCCTCAGCTGCCCTCTTCAGATTCTTTCTTCCCCCTCTCATCATCTCCCTATTTCCCCCAGTTAACTGACAATAGGAAACAGGGTTTGCTTGCTTCTTCTGGGGCAGAAGGAAATCAAGCTAGCGACTCTGATCTGATAGTCTGGGATCGGTTATTTGGTTCAAAAGATAAGGGCATAAATGTAATTTAGTTGAGAAGTATGGGGTATATAGTGAACTCACACGTTACCTGAATATATTTAACTAGAGCTTGCTCCGAAGTCCGAAATCTGAAACTGTTTAACTAATTCGCGCGTGAATACATTCGCAGCCTGCAAGCAACCAGGGCGGTGGCATGTTCGCCTCTTGATTCAAGCTGTTTGCACTTTTTCGTCAAGGTTAGTGTTCTTATTGATAAATCCTTTCTCATGAATTTGTCAACCATTGCTTCAATGTTTTTTGTCATTTGTTTGCTGAAGTTGCTCAGAAAGGTATCTTATCTTTGTACTATGAAATATTTTTTGTCAAACCGTGCGAATTTATTACTTTCTGTGCAAAAAGGGAAGATATTTTTGGCTTGGTTGACATTACTATTGCTTTTCTGGGAAAATTTAATTCAATTTTCATGTTCTGCTGTTTTCTTCTTGTGGTACACGAAGTCACAAACAGTGTTCCTTTTTTTTTTTTTTGCATTTCTACAATTTGAGTTTAAGTTGTTTTCTGAATTTAGAGTTTGCACACTTCCTACTGAAGTCACTTATGTTGAAAATGATGTTCCGTGGATTTTTCAGAAGCCACTTGCTCTAGGTTTAATCGATACATAATTCGTAGTTCAGTTCTAGGATATTGTTTTGGAGATATTGTTTCAAACTTTTCCATGTTATGCAGATGTTTTACCTGTGGCTTACTGTTTTAGCTTGCTTGCAGTGATGGGCAGAAGGAAGCAGTCCCGTCCGCATCGGTCTGGCGGCTTAGTTGTATCAAATAATGATGGTGGTGAGGCGGAATTGGATAAACAGAAGGCACCTGAGTCTTTGTCAGCAGAAAAGGAGGGATTGGTTGCTACTGATAAACCATATTATGTTGAAGTTGATAGGACTAATTGGGCTTCAAATGAGCATCTTGATATATCTGAGGTTATCTTAAATGATATGAATTTATATTCTAGTTTCAGAATAAATGCTGATTTTTATCAGGAGTCTAAGTATTTGTTAAGGTTTCGACTGTATAATGTTGATTCCTTTACCCTTGATCATATTAAGTTGGGTCATTGGCCTGTGTTTCCCTCTAGTGATGTATTTTTGGAATTAATTGAGAAGTGCAAGGTTGAGGATGAGGAAATACGAATAATTTTCTCTGCAAATTTTGATGGACCAGATGAGAGTATTGCTGGTCTTGTTCACTTGACAAGTATGGGATTTTTGACCTTGAGACCTGCTCTTGGTTTTAAATGTTCAGAGGAGATGATGTCTGTGAGAGTTAGAGTGGAGATACTTAAGAAAGCTTTTGATGATTGTGAGTCCCTTCTGGAAACCACAAGGAAACTATGGAAGAAGAGTATGACCAATGTCATGGCTTGGCTGCGACCGGAAGTAATGACTTCTGAGGCTAGGTATGGGATTACTAAAAATGCAGATATGGAAGCTGACTTGGTTGCAGAGATGGGAGATGATACCTCCAACTCTAGGAAACGTTCTAGGTTTGATGTTGCTGGATTTTATGAAGCTATTAAACCCTCAAAGTGAGTAAATGCTACCAGAAGTCATCATTGACTATTCCTCAATATAATTGGCAAATAGCATGCATTTCAAGAGATTATTTAGTCATTCATGAGCATGAAGTTATTTCATCTATTCCTTGTCAAACTGGATTCAGTCACTGGTTTATTTTTGTACAGATCTGCTCCAATGCTTGAAGAGGACATACCTGACTTGCTTCCTGTACTTAGACCATATCAGCGTCGTGCAGCTTACTGGATGTTGCAGCAGGAGAAAGGAGATGCAAGAAATTCTGACGAAAGGAAAAGAATTCAATTGTTATCTCCCTTGTGTGTGCCCGTGCATTTTCTTGACAGTTCTTCAACAATGTTCTATAATCCATTTAGGTATGATTATTGACCTGGCATTGATTTGAAAGTCCTGATTTCCTTCCTTCTTTCTAAGAGGAGACCTCCACATACACACTCACTTTCTCATTCGCATTTGTTATAAATGCTGCAGTGGGAATATTTCATTGTGCCCTGAATTTCCTTCACCATATATCTTTGGAGGGATTCTTGCTGGTATATACTCTGCTATACTTTTTCCCCTTTTGCATAATCTTTTACGATTAGTTATTGTTTCCATTTACATAGATCTCTCAATAAATATTACAAATGATAGTTATAACAAAGTTAGAAATTATAATCTCTTGTGATGATATTTTTACTATGCAGATGAGATGGGTTTAGGAAAGACCGTTGAACTGCTTGCTTGCATATTTTCCCATCGGAAGCCAGCATGTGAAGATGGAATCTTCATTGAGAATGAATTGCAGGATACTGGAAATCTGGAAGTAAATCTCAGAAGATTGAAAAGAGAACGTGTTGAGTGTGTATGTGGTGCTGTGAGTGAAAGTTACACGTATAAAGGACTATGGGTCCAGTGTGACATATGCGATGCCTGGCAACATGCGGATTGTGTTGGTTACTCAACTAAAGGGAAAAGGAAAAGATCTATTGTTGAGGTACAAAAGCATAGAAAGCAAACTACAGTGAGCTTTGTTGAGAGAGATGGAGAGCATATTTGCCAGATGTGCTCTGAATTGGTACAAGCTACAAATTCTCCAATAGCTACTGGTGCCACTCTTATTGTCTGTCCAGCTCCTATATTACCACAGTGGCATTCTGAAATTGCACGGTATTATTGATTTGGCATACTTGTGAATTTCCTAATGTTGGTACTTGGTTTAGTATGTCCTATGTTGAACTTTAAGTCTCTTATTGTTATGTGATTTGTATTTTTTGCGAGGCTTGCTTTGTAAGTAATCTTCATAATCTTCAGTTGTGATGGTTTCTCCTCTTCCAGATGCATAAATTCATTTGGCTAGACTTGTGACGTAATAAATGTCTTACTCTATTTCAGCTGTTTCTGTGGATGCATCTATGTATTTTATCATATTTACTACTCATAATTTTGACTTATTCTTTTTCCACTTTTGAGATTAATCATAATTTCAGGTCACATTTTTCGTTTCTGGAAATGTTTCATGTGGAGTATTTTTTTTTTCTTTTTTGTTGTGTTATTTGAAAATTCTGTTATAATGAATTGAATCACATACTGACTTGGTTATTCTTTTATTTTCTCAGACATACACGTCTAGGTTCCTTGAAGACTTGCATATATGAAGGTGTAAGAGATACATCTCTGTTAGAAGCATCTGTCATGGATATTAGTGAACTTGTTGGTGCTGACATTGTATTGACTACATATGATGTGCTCAAAGAGGATTTATCTCACGACTTTGATAGGCATGAAGGTGATCGACACTTCCTGAGGTTCCACAAAAGGTTCTTACAAACTTTGTGTTGATTTGAACACCTAGAGAGAAAAATAACTTTCCATTCTTAATTCTCACTATTGTAATCTGTAAAAAGAAGGTACATATGCAAGTTAAATCTTTTAGTTGGAGAGAAAAATAAGTTTCCATTCTTAATTCTCATTGTTGTAATATATAAAAAGAAGGTACATAAGCAAGTTAGAATCCTGTAGTTGGAAGTATTCAATGATTCTATTATAGGGAGTGAATTACAATATGGATAATAACAATAGGATATGAACATTGATGTTGTTAATAGCCAACCAATTTGACTAAAAAGATAGTCGTTAATACAACAAATTTTGTTTCCTTTTCCATTTTAAGAATGTTTTGATTCTGCGTAATTATCTGTTTCTATGTACAAATTAATAGAGTATATAGATTGTAATCAGAAACGATCATTGATTAACTCGAGATTTGCATCTTCAACAATTAGCTTACCTATGCCAAGCTTTCCGAAAGGGTTTAGAATTAATAAATGGTTCATTCAAATGAATGATGGGCTAGGTTACATATGCAGAATTCTTTGAACTGAGCATGTCTGTTTTCTTGCAGGTATCCTGTTATTCCAACTCTTCTCACAAGAATCTTTTGGTGGAGGCTTTGCTTGGATGAGGCCCAAATGGTGGAGAGTAATGCTGCTGCTGCAACAGAAATGGCTCTCCGATTGTCTGCTAAGCACCGATGGTGTATTACTGGAACTCCCGTACAACGAAAACTTGATGACTTACATGGACTTCTAAGATTCCTTAAAGCAAGCCCTTTCAATGTTTCTCGGTGGTGGATTGATGTTATAAGGGATCCATATGAGGTATTTGATCTCAAACAAGATAGCATCTTCATGGAGGCTTTATATTCACCATTCATGCTTCGTATTCGTTTTAACTTTATATATATATATATATATTTCTTATAACTGTTTCAGAGGGGAGATGCAATAGCCATGGAATATACACATTCATTCTTCAAGCAACTCATGTGGCGTTCTTCAAAAGTACATGTTGCAGACGAGCTGCAACTCCCACCTCAGGAAGAGAGTGTCTCCTTGCTCACTTTTTCAGCAATTGAAGAGCACTTTTACCAGAGACAGCATGAAACTTGTGTGAGTTATGCTCGTGAAGTTATTGAAAGTCTGAGGAATGGTATTATCAAAAGAGGAGTTCCAGGTTGTTTGTATGTCTTACACCATCTAATATTTTCTTCATTTGGAACATTATCCTACAAAGCCAGTTTTTGAGTGTCTAACATTCATGTGTGCTTCTACCAGGTTGTACATCATCAGATGCTTTAGCTGATCATTTCATCACCCATGCAGAGGCTGCAAAGCTACTTAATTCACTCTTGAAGCTTCGCCAAGCATGTTGCCACCCTCAAGTAGGAAGTTCCGGGCTACGTTCTGTACAGCAATCTCCCATGTCTATGGAGGAAATATTAATGGTTGGTTATATAAAGTTGTCTATAAAATCTCAATAAAAAACTTCGGCTGTCTTTTCCTTTTGTTTAATGGGACTTTCCTTTTATAGGTTCTTGTTGGTAAGACAAAGATAGAAGGGGAAGAAGCTCTCAGGAAGTTAGTCATTGCTTTAAACGCACTTGCAGGAATAGCAATAATTGAACAAAATTTTTCTCAAGCTGTATCATTGTACAGAGAAGCACTGGCTCTAACAGAAGAGCATTCTGAAGATTTCCGTTTAGACCCTTTGTTGAATATTCACATCCATCATAACCTTGCTGAGATACTTGAGATGGTGACTGAGAGCTCATCCCATTTCTCCTCAAATGTACAAGTACATGGGAACTCTGAGAAGTCCTCGGAGGTAGACAACATGGAAAATTCTGATAGAAATGCTGTGAAGATGCAAAAATTTGCGGGAGAGGATAATTCAAATTTGACTAGTGATGTTGAGAAGAATAAACTAGTACTGTCAGAAAGTAGCTTCAATTGTGATGGAGGAGGAAATGGTAAATCCAAGGTATCACCTAAGTCCTTCAGTGAGAAGTCATTGAGAAAAGCATGTGAGGAATTCAAACAGAAATATCTATCTGTATTTACTACAAAGCTCTTTACAGCTCAACAAGATTTCAGGAAGTCTTACATGCAGGTGAATATGCTCCATGCTTCTCCACATTGAACTCATGTTTTGTCATGTTCGTAACTGCATATGCATCTATCATCAAATATGTGATGCTGTTGAATATGTATTTTTGACAGTGAGTTACTGGTATATGTGCATTAGCCTACACTAATTGCGCAACCTAGGTATACATTTCTCCTGATTGTATGGCCATTTGCTTTGCCAATATTTCTCTTATTATTTTGAGTTGTCAACTCCACGATACACATACACCGTAAGCCTAAAGTGCAGGCTGGAGTATTTTTTGCAATAGAGCTATTGATTCTCTGGCTGAAGAGAATGAAGCCAATATGTTTGTTGGAGTAGAGAGCTTGGAGAGCCAAAAATTAAACAAAGAAGGGAGCAAAGAGTAAAAGCAGAAAAATATTTCTTTCTTTTCTTCATTTTGAAGCTACAGAATTCCAAAGGCTGATCTCTTCCTCACTACAAGAGGGTTCTAGAGATTATATGAGCTGTCCATTCTCTAGAACTTTCATTACAACACATGTTTTATATTTTAATTTGAAAACAAATATATAAAATAAAAATATCATCATACTACTCTCCAACAATGTTGGTTTATAATGCCAATTTGATCTGCTCAAAAACTGATGTATGTCATGGTGCACCTCATTTTGACATGTCATTCTGTGTCATAAATGCCTAACAAGTGAATATCTAGAAATTTCTTTAATAGATTACATCTTTTTTTTTTTTTTTTTTTTTTTTTTTTTTAAGAATATGAAGTTAAGAAAAATATTTCTTTTGAAGGTTTGTAATGCATTTAATGATAGAGAAAAACAAGATACATCTTGGTGGCTGGATGCTCTTCACGATGCTGAGGAAAACAAGGACTTCTCAAGAGACCTCCTGAGAAAGATTGAAGAGGTTGTCTCAGGAACTCTAAACAATTCAAGATCATCAAGAATTGCATCACAGTCAGTGACAACTTTCATTTCTCCTTTATTCTTTTTAAATTGTTACCAAATTGCCAGAGTAATAAATCTAAGTTTTCTTTCCTGTCAACTTCAGTGTCAGTGTTTTTTATTGGTACCACTTAAACATTTTCTCATAATTTCCATCATTTTGAATGTTGTTTACATCTTGTTGGAGAATTTATGCTAATGAACACTTTAATGGTAATACTTCTGAATTTTTGGAATTCAGAGGTAAAAGCATAAAATATTTGAGGCAATCTTCTAAGATGACTAAATATTAAATATGATACAGCTTAGTCTATTCTTGCATATTTGTTCTCAAATGTCAATGCTTTCCAGGTTTTGTTTCTTATTATAGTTCTTAACATTTGTTGATTTTAGTCCAGCTTTCGAAGCATTACTGCTCTAAAATATCATATCCAGACTCGTCTGGACCAATTGGAAGCCTCCAGGAGCACGTTACTTGCTCGAGTTTTGGAAATTGATCAGACAATGGATAACCCAAAAGAAGATGATATAGAACGTGTGAGGTACTGCCGAATCTGCCAGGCTATTGATGATGGTCCAACATGTGTTCACTGTGAACTAGAGGAATTATTTAAGGTATTTTATCAAATCATTTGCTTGATTTGATTTTTTGTTGCTAATTCATGAAATTAATATAATTGGAAAAAAGGAAGACCTTTAATTTTTCACTTCTTTCTTAAGGATTATGAAGCAAGGCTTTTTCGTCTTAATAAATCCCATGGAGGAATCATTACATCAGCTGAAGAGGCAGTGGATCTGCAGAACAAAAGCTCTGCATTAAATCGTTTTTGGAAATTATCAGGGCCAAAGAAAGGCTCAACTTCATCTGGTGACGTTAATGAAGCATCAAAGAAGAGAGGTGCTGGAGAGAGAGTGATGGTGAGTTACTTTATTTGAGGAGGCTCAGCTATTATTATAATATGATGATTACACTATACAGTCTTTGAGTTATACTAATTAATGGTGTGGTAGGTTTCAAAATCACCCTCTGAATTGGAGATCGTTTTTGGTGTTATAAAGAGCCATTGCAAAGTTTTCTTGAGGAGGGAAGGACTTTCAGCAGCCAGCAAGCAGCTACATGTTCTGGAGGTGTGTACTTGTCAATCCCCTTCTCTGCTGCATCTAAAAATGAACTGCATCATCGAAATTAAACCATTGTTGTTGTTCCACAATAGTCAAATACCTGTTAGAAATCTGATTTTTTTATTCTTTGCTCTTTTACTTTTAAGGGTATGAGGAAAGAATACACCCATGTCAGGTCTCTTGCAGTTTCCCAAGCTCAACTTCTCCGTGCTCATGATGAGATTAAGATGGCAACATCTCGTTTGCACTTACAAGAAAATGAAAATGACAGCTCAGTTGATGCTTTAGGTCCAAATGAATTAGAGTCTGCAAGTGTGCTACACTCCAATGAAAAATTCAGTTCCCTGACCTTGCTCTCACGTATAAAAGGGAAGCTTCGTTTTTTAAAGGTATGAACTGCATCTTATAAAATTCTTTATTGTTCTTAATAATTATCTTGGTGGAGCATTGCAATTGGAGTGAGTGAAATTGAAGGGAGGGGCAACATTTAAAATATTATTCCTTTTCTCTTTCACATGGCTAAACAGATAGAGATGTCTAGAGGTAGATAGCTCATTCAAAATTTTCTATGTTTTTGTTCAAACCAAATAAAGTGTCACTTATTGCTATTATTGTTATGATGTGATAATTTCAGGGTCTGGTATTATCCAAACAGAAGTCACCATCAGGCAGCTCAAATAATTCTTCACTAACTCAAGAAATGACAACAGAGTCAAGATCTACAGCAAACACAAGTGAAGACTTGCCAAAAGATGATGAAGAAGCATGTCCAATATGTCAAGAAAAGCTAAACAATCAAAAGATGGTTTTCCAATGTGGGCATTGTACTTGCTGTAAATGTAAGATTTACCATTAGTTTTCTTCTCTAGTATGCCTTCAAATCCTTCTCATGTCAAATTCCACTAGGTACCACTGTCAATTCAGGGTCTTTATTTGTAGTCTCCCTTGATTGTGTTGAGATACATTCGCCATTTAAACTATGCTAACCACATTTTTTTTCTTATCTCATTTGTGCTTCCGTCTGTGATATCCTCAACTTCCTTAAAACAACCTGTTTTTTCTAATTTCCATTTTATGTTTGTTTCCTTCAGGTTTATTTGCAATGACTGAGCAAGGTCGAGGGCGTCATGATAACATGTTCCAACGGAAATGGGTAATGTGCCCAACATGTCGGCAACATACAGATTTTGGGAGTATTGCTTATGCAGATGACAGAAAAGACAAATCTTGTAATTCAGCTATTTTATATTCAAAAGATGATTATGAAAAATTTGAAGTGTCTTTGGCTGTTCAAGGTTCATATGGAACAAAGGTGCCTTTCCTATTCATTTTCTTTCACTGTACTTGGGTGCATTTACATATCTTTTTGAGAAAAAAGAGATCCAAGCAGTCACCAGAAGCATAGTGTGGTTTATATGTATCCATATCGCATGGTTTTAATAAATGCATTTTCCTTCTATTGCATCATCTAATTATTCATTCTTGTGCATATGCATATGCATATTTGTTTCTGAACTGAAGATTGAAGCAGTCACGAGAAGAATACTGTGGATAAAGTCTTCAGAGCCCCAAGCCAAAGTTCTGGTTTTCTCAAGTTGGAATGATGTCCTGGATGTGTTAGAACATGCATTCAATGCTAATGATATCACCTATATTCGGATGAAAGGAGGCAGGTAAAAGGGTCTACTGAACATTCTCAATTCCCATAAATCATTTTGGATCTCTTAGGGGTTCGTTGGATCAATATAGAAACACAGCGTCTCTTATTTTGCAAATTCCAAGCTACAGTTGCTGGAATCTTATTATTTGGTACAATTGAAAATATGAAGAAATACTTTAGTTCCAAATGAATGTATTTGTCAGCTTGTGTGTTGAAGTAATGGCATAAAAGAGGTGCTCCCTTCTGCCATAGCTTGTACAAAACCAGTGTGATATCATATGGATAATCCCACAGAATAGCATCCGTTATAATCATATTTAAACCATATTTTGTTTCACTATCCTGTAAAAGCCTGACTTTGCGTTGAATTTATTTATTTCTACTTTTAAAAGTAAGGCAAGTAACAGATAATATTTACTTCTCTTTAACAACTGAATAATCTTTCCATCTATGTATCTATATATGATTGTCCTCTTATGGTATGCATGTTCTTTTTGTTATGGCTTCTTAATCACAGGAAGGCACATACTGCCATCAGTGAATTTAAAGGGCTGAAAAGCAATGCAAGTCAGAAAATACATGGCAAAGAAAAGAAAGCAAAATCATTTCAAGTGTTGCTTCTCTTAATCCAACATGGAGCCAATGGCCTTAACCTTTTAGAAGCACAGCATGTTGTTCTGGTGGAGCCATTACTTAATCCTGCAGCTGAGGCACAAGCAATCAGCCGAGTACACAGAATTGGGCAGGAAAGTAGGACATTGGTCCATCGTTTTATAGTAAGTGTGTTTTCCGTTCATGTTAAATTTCATATATGCATAAACATGCTTGAATGGTGGATACAGTTTCACTGCATAAAGCTTTTACATTTAGATAAAATTAGGATATCTTCAGCAGACTAGGTTTTCTGGAATTTGGATTCTTTCTTACTTGTTTTCTCATGTATTTTTCTTTTTCTGATATTAGGTTAAAAACACGGTGGAAGAGAGCATTTATAAACTGAATAGGAGCCGAAACACAAGTTCCTTCATAAATGGCAATACAAAGAATCAGGATCAGCCACTTTTGACGCTTAAAGATGTTGAATCACTATTCACAACAGTATCATCCCCTGTTCCAGAAACTGATGAAAAGCCATCCGGAAGTCTAAGAAATTTGCCTCCTTCAGTGGCTGCTGCAATAGCTGCTGAGAGGAGACTAAAGGCAGAGAGTTCAAACTAACATTTTTTGCAATAACCATTCTTTCAAAAAAGCTAATTCTTCTCCCTGTTTCTGTATTGTTCTCAAACCATTGAACGTGCATGCACAGTTTTCTTATTGTTAGGAAATAGTATGTTGCTGTATATAATAAAGTCAAACTACTGTAGCAAAGCTAGGTGAGAAATATTACTTCAAAGTTCATACTACAGCTGATTGGAGAGCTCTGATATTTTTCATAATTATGGTTTTCTGCATTAACATCCTCGACATTTCCATACGAAATCAATAGGCAACCAGCTGAAACAGTTCGTCTTCCTCTTTCTTCCGTGCAACACAGGGAAGAAGAATACGTAAAATGTGAAGAAATGGTTAAGTGCAGAAACTAAATCATCAGATTAAACGCATGCTTTTATGGGATGTTATAAAAAGGAAAAAAAAAGCTTCCTCAAAATTGACTCTCATGCCTTTGAAATAAAACGGTCTTTCTTGTTCGAATCCATATTTATGACTTATCAACTTGCAGAACCACTGAATGGTTGAGACGTAACAGGAAACAAGTTGAAGCTAACATCTTAAAACGATCATATCGTACGTCACTACATAGTTTATTTTTGACAATTTTTTACCAAGAATACAAAAACCTCCAACAAAAACAAACGACTCCCCTTTTTAAGTTCAACACCTATGAAAGGGACGTGGTCATCAATTTTTAAATCGCGTGCCTCGTTTTTCTTACTTAACCATCCACCAGCGATATCTAGATTTCTGTACCTTGAGTACTTCCACGTGGCATCGTGTGCATGAGTAGTTGCCTTCGTTATCTTATGATTAACACGTGGACTTGTGGACCCACTCTTCATCTTCAGCCGCCAATCTCATTCTTATATAAACCAACCCACCCATCAGACCGACCTCAACCACAGAAAAAAAGAAAACTACTTGAAACAATGAAAGCTTCTGTTTTTCAAAACCAAGCGCGTTTCTTTGCTTCTTCTCCTTCCTTTCCTTCGCACAAAAAGAAACCCTCCTATCGTAGCTTTCCTCTCCCATTGAATAAGCAGAGTCGACGATTGCGTGGATTTGCAGTGGAATGTGCTAAGATGACAGAGTTTGGAAGGGAGAGACAAATGGAGGCAGATTTGAACACAGAATGTGAAGATTGGATTAAGGAGTTAGGAACTTTACAAGAAATATGCAAGGAAAGGAAAGGAATAGTTGAACTATTGGAGTGTTTAGAAAGAGAAGCAATCATGGGTGAGGATGAAGGTAAAGAACCTATTGATTACAATAGAAGAGCTCAGATATTTGACAGAAGTTCTAAAGTTTTCCAGGCTCTCAAGGAACGTTCCAGAACACACCGATCTTAATTATTTCAGCAATAGTGTCATGTTCTAGTGGTGTAATAACTATTATCGATCTCATTCCTTCCGGTTATCGCACAAACTGTTCGCATTAGTTTTTCGTTCTGTTTGCTTCTCTTCCAATTTTGTAATACATTTTTCAATATTATTTCTGTGTCCAATCAATTTTAATCTGGAGCAACTAACACACATGATATAGAAGAGACATAATTCGGATGATGAAAGAAGCATATTTACAATGACTGCCTATAATAAGAAAGCATCATCCACATCCTAAAGAAAGAGCTAAAATGCAATAATACATCTGAGTTGAGTATTGTACTGCTCGAGTTTGGCTCGTGTTAAATCTTACGAGCTCTAGTCGAGCTCTAAGTGAAAGCTCGAGTGAAAGCTCGGCTCGAGCTCATTTGAAAATTTGAAAGCATGAGTTCAGCTCGCGAGCTTCGCTATTTCAAGTTACTATTCGAGCTCGAGTTTGAGCTCGCAAATAAGCTCGAATTCGAGCTCATCTCGAGCTCGAGTTCTAATTTGCAAATAAGCTCGAGCTCGTTTCTTGCTGCTATTCGAGCTCGAACTCCTTTCCTGCTGCTATTCGAGCTCGAGCTCATTTTCTGCTACTATTTGAGCTCAAGCTTGCTAAGAGTTAGTCAAAAATAAAAAAAAAATTATTTTTTAATGTCGTTCCAGTGATGAAATAAAAATAGCAGTAAAAATGAAGTGGGTAGACGGGTGACTTGACTGAGGTGAGTAGACGAATGGCTTGGTTGAAGCATATTTTTTAGTTTGATATCAAAATGACGTCATTTTTATAAGCTCGGGAGCTTATTTAACAAGCAGCTCGCGAGCCTATCAAATAAGCTACTTGCGAGCCTTTTTAAATGAACTGCCGACTCGAGAGTTTAACTGCTTAACTCGAGCTCGACTCATTTATTAAACGAACCTGAATATTCGGCTTAAACTTAACTCATTTATTATCGATTCGAGTTCGAGTTGAACTTTTATCGAGCGAACATCAAGCCGCTCGAGTACTGTTCAGCTAGTTTACGGCCCTACGTACATCGACTAGAGCAATGCTGAAGAACAAAAGGTACTAGAAAGCAGAAACTTTATAGCTACCCTACCATATTGCTAGTGTTACTCCTAATTCATAGGAAACGCCCAAAATTTCCAATTGTGATTGCAGGTTACATTTGCTGTCATAGGCTCATCCACCCTTCTAGTATGCAATTGGCGATAGGTGGTCTTGTTACATCACAGCAAACCAAATATTGCTATTAGTGTTTGCTCATTTTTGTTCAATTAGAACTTCGCAAACATTGATTATAATGTTTGCTCATCTTTTTCTTTCACCTCAAGAATATAACGTTTCAGTGCTGAATGCACTGGTTGCAAACTACTTAAATAACGATAACATAACAATGAACCCAGTATGTTTTGTCAAATTTGGAGGCAGCTTTCCCCACATCAAGCTCATCAAAAAATCATTGCTTTGGCACGTACAGAGCAAATAGCCACAAAGTACATAAACAAGCACAAGCTTATGCTTATGCCCTGTCAAATAATAGGCAATAGCTAGGTTTATTAGAAAATCAAAAAGAAGAAAGAGGCCAGAGATCAAGTTGTATGCAAAAGCTTGAATCCAAAAAAAAAAAAAAATAAAAAAAAAACCACACATTTGAGTTTAAAATTGGTCATTGCAATAATTCAAGTCAGGAACTGTAAGGCCTCAAAATGAACTAGAAAAAAGAGCAACATTATTCATATCAACTTTGTTTCTCATTGTCTAGCTGATGAAAACATATGAAAAAGCTATCCAGAAATTAGACCTCTATTCACTTTCCTTCAGCCTCTTCCTTCTCGATGAAGGTCTTCTTAATCCAATTGAATGGCTGAGAAAACACCAAAGGAAAAATTTAATACTGAATGTACATTTGTAGCAGATAAAAGGAACAGCAACGCACTTTGCTAAACAATTTTTTTTTTTTCATTCTCTAATGAATTGGCAAGAGATTATAATTAATTCAATAAATAAATTAGGTATGGAAAGGAATAGCAAAGATGAAAAAACAATAAATGAGGTTGATGCACAACACAACATCAAGATCAAGACCACTTGTATGGTCCATCAAAACAAAGAGTCGATTTAGCTAGTTAATATTATTCAGCTTAATTACTATCTGCCAAACTTTAACAGTCTTTCTCGTAATTACAGGACAGATAATCGTCCCTCTATAACAAATCAAACAATATAATCTGCAGGAATCAAAATTCCCAAATCTAACAAGAATACGCACCCATCATTTGGACACATAAAAAACAGCAGAATTTGAAATCAAACAAATGCTTAATTGCTAAAAGATGAATCAAAATTTGTAAAAAGAATTCAGATCTGAGGAGAAGGTACCTGTACGATGTAAAGGGCAGTCGTGGTAACAGCGACGCCCCAAAAAGCAGCAGCCTGAACATCAGTTGATTGAGGACGAAGCCTAGGCTTTAGGAATTTGAACATAGCAGTTTCTCCTGCCATTTGCAATCGGAGTTGAGAACCCTAAAACCTTAATACAAACGAATTTAAGAAGTAACCATCAGAATATGAATTTATATATTTTAAGGAAGTGATAATTAATTTTAAGGATAATTATTTATAAGTCCCTAACGTTTTTCATACTATATTTTGGGTTACTTCTATTTTTAAAATTATATTAATAAGTCTATTTTTAAAATTATATTAATAAGTTTTTATGATCTTAAGAATTGTACAATTAGATTTTTTCGTTCAAAAACGCTCTTAGTCAATTAAAAAAATCAAACGATTTTTAAATTTTTAAAAATTGACAAAATTACTCTTTATTTTATTTGAATCAAATTATGCTAATTAAATCCAATATTTAAATCAAACCATTTCTTTTTCCTTTTTACTTATTATTAACAATAATTTAACATTCTTGTAAAGAATCATGACAGCTTAAAAAAAAATACCAAAAAAGAAAAAATCAGCCGAAACAACAATGGTTGCAACTAGAGGTGGCCATAGACCGGTTCCGGGCCGCGGTTTGAGAGAGATGAACCGGAACCCGGCCCGGCAGCGGTTCGCCTTTTTTTTAAAAAAAATTTAACGATTAACCGGCAGTTCAATTCAACGTTTCGAACGGTTCGACAACAATTCACGGTTCATAACGGTTACGGTTTGAAAAAAATGTTGAATCGGAACCGGCCTGCCGACTGACCGGTTCCGGTTCAATGGCGGGCCGGTGCGGGCTGGACCAAGTGGGCCGAACGGGCCAACCCGACCCATGGCCACCACTAGCTGCAACTCACATGGGTTGCTTGCCAAGAAATCTGACAATTAGAAGAGATAAAGCTTGCAATTAGAAGAAATAAAAATTCGCCAGTGACATCCACCTTCACATCCCAACCTCCAAACCCAGATGCGGTGGAAATAGAAGAATCAGAAATGAACCCTAAACCCTAAAATCAGAAAACTGTAAGTGTTTGCATCACTGTTTGACTAAGGTAACTGGAACATATCAATGTTTTCTAACTTGAATTTAAATATTATGTCTACAGAAAGATTACTTTGGGGTGTATGCTTTAGTACCTGGACTTCTTCATGAGGAGGTAAGTTCCTCAATCTTCTTCCTCTTACCTTTTTCCAATTTACTGACATTCTTTCATTTATTCCCCCTTCAAGGTATTTTGGTTGACCTAACTAGAGTCATTGTTGTGCAGCACTTACATAGGCCAGATCTAGGTGCTAATTCAACTGTTTCATGCCATATTTTTGTTGAACCTGAAACTAGTTTTATTTGCTATTTTGTTGGCCATACCTAGTTTATCACTCCGAACTTTGCATAAAGTTGCAATAACACCCCAAATTGAACTTCATCCTTATTACACCCTTAATTTAGCAGACTTTGACCAATCTCAGCCTGGGTCTTTATAATTTGACTTAAGTGAATAAATCTTACAACTTGGTGGATCGACCTGTAATTGTTTATTCTCAATTTTAATACCATTTGTATAAATTTGCAATATGGCTGCCATTTAGGGTTTAGTAATCCTAAGTGAGATTGAAATTTCAAAAATATGAGATTATGAGTGATATTAAATGTTTGGGCCTTTGGGATGTCACCTTCAAATGTAAACAAATTGAGAAAATCATAACACAAGAAAGAGAGGAAGCAATAAAGTTCATTTAGAGTTTATCGTGGGTGCTATTGGTTAGCTTTTATTAAGTTAAGAGTACTATAGCAACAAAGTTGGTTACCTAAAGAACACTCAAAGTTCAGGGTGATAGTTTTTGTTTGGGCCTAGTTTGTAAACTTGTAGAGTTGCACTTTAGAGGGGTTTAGGGTTTAGGGTTGGGTTTAGGGTTCAGGGTTCAGGGTTGGGGGTTTAGGGTTCAGGGTTTAGAGTTCAGGGTTTTAGGGTTTAGGGTTTTAGGGTTTAGGGTTCAGGGTTTAGGGTTTAGGGTTGGGTTCAGGGTTCAGGGTTGGGTTTAGGGTTTTAGGGTTTAGGGTCGAGGGTTTAGGGTTGGGTTTTTAGGGTTTAGGGTTGGGTTTTTAGGGTTTAGGGTTCAGGGTTTAGGGTTTAGGGTTGGGTTTAGGATTTAGGGTTCAGGGTTTAGGTTTAGGGTTTAGGGTTTAGGGTTCAGTTTAGGTTTAGGGTTGGGTTTAGGGTTTAGGGTTTGGGTTTAGGGTTTTAGGGTTCAGGGTTTAGGGTTTAGGGTTTTAGGGTTTAGGGTTTAGGTTTAGGGTTTAGGTTTAGGGTTGGGTTTAGGGTTTAGGGTTCAGGGTTTAGGGTTTAGGGTTCAGGGTTTAGGGTTGGGTTTTAGGGTTTAGGGTTGGGTTTAGGGTTTAGGTTTAGGGTTGGGTTTAGGGTTGGGTTTAGGGTTTAGGGTTTAGGGTTGGGTTTAGGTTTAGGGTTTAGGGTTTTAGGGTTTAGGGTTTAGGGTTGGGTTTTAGGGTTTAGGGTTTAGGGTTCAGGGTTTAGGTTTAGGGTTTAGGGTTTAGGGTTTAGGTTTAGGGTTTAGGTTTAGGGTTTAGGTTTAGGGTTTAGGGTTTAGGGTTTAGGTTTAGGGTTTAGGGTTCAGGGTTTAGGGTTTAGGGTTTAGGGTTTAGGGTTTAGGGTTTAGG
>CANUEY010583036.1:0-33083 GCA_948099555.1 Croton setiger
TATATATATATATATATATATATATATATTTTGTTAAGACATTTGATTAGGGCAAACACTTACATGGACCATCCAATCAAACCTTAATAATATTGTCATAAATGAATGAAACAAAAATATTAGCATTTTTCACCAAATAAAAAAGAATAATTATGTGTTCAACAATAATTAATTAGCAATTTATAAAATATTCTCCTTAATTCTTTCCTTAATTAGGACTACTTTCAATTGATATTTTTGGCATATAACAACAATAATATTATTTATTTTTGTAAATTTCCTTACATTTTAATTATTTTTAAATTTACATATTTTTCATCAAAAAAAATTTAATACTATTAAAGGCAAACTTTTCAAATTTTTATATTTTTTTTTAAAATATTCAATAATTTATATTTGGACCAAATATTTTTTAGGATTATTTTTTTTCAAAATGTGGTCCCCGCATTAATTCAAGAATTTGGACCAAATCTAATGTGAAAAATTCAAGATTAATGATTACTGTATCGATTTCCAAAGATATTGGAGGATAAATATTACAGTATTCAAAAATATATTTAAACAAATTCAATATTATATATATATATTTATATATTACACAAAATTTGAGGACTTTTTTGTTATAATATTAGTTTTTAGAGGACTTTTTTGTTATAATATTAGTTTTTAGGGATTTTGAGTCGTCGTTTCTGGCGATATCTCCACGCCACTTGAATTCGCATGGCGGCAAGGCCTCTCCAGTAGGGAGATCCATACCTTATGGCTCCTTGAACTCGGGGATTCCTTAAGTTCCTCGAAAACAGATCAGTTACTTCTTCCAGATCTGCAGCACGCAGTGAAAATGCTTCCACATTTGTTAGACATCTTACTGTTCTGCTGCTCAGTAATCGGTTTCCGTGAATCTTCAGTTTCTTTCCATCTGCAAATAATGTTCAAAAATGTCTCACCTCATCCCTGAAAATTAATAATTAGGGTTTACTAACCTCTGTTGCTAACTGAGGACTGTTCAAGACACCGAGTCAGAAGTTCATCCCCGCAGACGCTCCCTTCAGTTAATGACGTTATATTACCATCATCTCCAATACTTTCCAATTTCCCGCGGACAATAAACACCATCTTCTCCAGCGGACCGCCGCGATACAGTATTTCACTGCCTTTGATGTATATTTTTGGTTTAAGTCTCTCGCAGACGGCGTCCAAGACATGTTCGTCCATCAGGGCAAAAATCCAGACCTGCAATTACTTCATTTTTTCAGAAGAATCTCAATTTGCAGAGTTGATTCAGAATGCTAGGATGTTCAAAAATCTTACTTCCTTAACAAATTTGAAAAGGTGCCTTCTTATATCCCTTTGAAGATCTTCCGGCAAAATCTCCAAGAGCATTTCTTCATTTACCCCTCTAGTTGCAGCCCAATTGTACCGTTCAGCTTCAACAACTTTCCTATTAGATCGCCGACGAGCCAATTAGTACACAAATAAACAATTGCTTTCAATTCATCAAACATTCATCTTTATTTGACTTATACCTTCTAAGTTCTTGTGGCAAGCGCCGGTGTCTCATCCATTGCTCAACGTCACGTCTTCTCAGGGTCATCTCTAACCTCCTACAAACCCATATAGATTTCAATTAGCAAAGATTAATGATATATATGAAACACAACAGAAAAGTTGATAAGAATTCTGTAACAAGCGTAAGACATAGCGAGAGATGGCAGAGTAGAATGGGTTCAGAGAAAGTACCTACGGTCAAGAGCTTGAAGAAAGTTCTGAATATTTCCTATGAGAAAAGCAAAGAGCAAGAGACCAAGTCCTATAATGGCCATTGTAAATAGGACTTCCCAAACAAAGTAACTTGGTTGCTGGTTTCCGGCAAGCGTACTGATTTGCTTCACAAAAGCACATCTAACATTACTTCTTGACTCGACCAACAAAGAATTTCGAAAAGAGTTGGATAATCCAGAAAAGGTAAAACCATCTAGTTGTAATATTTCTTGAAATGGCATTTTTCTACAGTATAATTAGCTGCCATAGAAAGCCAAGAAACTCAAAAGGGCAAGGAAAATTGTACTGTAGATTACCTGGAAACCCCAAAACAGTGAAAATACATATCTAGTGATGACACTACGCTCGGATGTAAGGTTTATAGCTTGGCCATAGATTCCATATGAAAAACCAGTTGGAGTAAAACAAGCTACTGCATCACTGTTGTTCTTCCAACTTGGCCAATTCGGGTTAGAATTGAATTCTATGAAATTATTTCCATGTCCACAATCTATGAAATCCATACAGATGCTTGTTTGAATCGTAGAGCTGTGGCATGCATCCCGAAGACATTGATTAACTCTCTGCAGCAAGAAATGACGGGAAAGGTTAGCAAGACATTGATCAACTACTTGTCCTTATCTACTATGAGAGAAATGAACTAATGAAAAAGATGAATCAAGCTCACAACCAAAGATGAACATGTACATAATAAGAGGTACAGAGCACATTCTAAAATTGTAAAAGTGCAAAGATTGATGAAAAATTTTGCCTTACCTGCAACCCAAAGAGATACCAACAGGACCCAAC
Source organism: Croton setiger (assembly GCA_948099555.1). Classification (NCBI taxonomy): domain Eukaryota; kingdom Viridiplantae; phylum Streptophyta; class Magnoliopsida; order Malpighiales; family Euphorbiaceae; genus Croton; species Croton setiger. Next base: position 2,572 of record CANUEY010583036.1, read on the forward strand.
GACGTGTCCAGACAACATGAAAGTGAGCAGATTCATGAAAAAGTTTGCCCATGCTGTCTCAAATACGAAGCCACTAGGAGATACACCAACAAGGAGAGGTAAAAATCTATATAACCTGGGAATGTACTGAACAAGGACTGCTGCCCGTAAAAGGTTTTTGGCATAATTAGCTCCAGACACTCCTAACTTGTTGGGTAAGACCAATAATATAATAATCTGCACATGATGAATCCATCTCTTTTTCTTAAAACATAATCTCATAAATCTCATCCAAAATCCTTAGATTTGGCATTTAAAAACCCAATGTAAGCGTAGCGACACAAAATCCTGTCGATGAAGGTCTTGAAGAAAAATTTAAGTTACCATACAATATAACGAATGAAATAAAATAACTTACCTGAGGTAGTGGTAACACAATGAAGAAGTCAACAAAAAAATATCCACGAAGATAGTTCAAAGCAATTTTCTTCGGATGATCAACTAGTTCTCCGGCACCCATGACTCTAGACTCTGGAGCTACATAAGCCAATCTAAACTGTGAAGAATAGATAACATGAACGGTCACATAAAACATATTACCAACAATGCTTCTAAGCTCGCAAATAATGAGACATATTTCGGTAATAAATTCAGATGGTTAATAACATGAGGTGAAAGAATGTATACCTGAAGAAGTATGTTTAATAAGCATATGAAATCAGTGATGCTTCTAAGAACTACGAGCGTATTAGTCATTGGCCAATTAAGAACTATGCATTTATTAGTCTGCATCCAGAAAAAATGAGGAACAATGAAATTCCAAAAAGGATACAAGCTAAAATAATGAAAGAGATTGAATATACTAATCATTGAACAACTAAAACTTAACCTGTTGTGTAGAAAGCAAGAAGAAAAATAAAGGGTCTACAAAAATTGCCAACAAGCAGGTAATTACAAAAAACTTGTTCCATTGTTGAACAACTTTAGCATGAGGATTCATAACTCCGGGAATATATCGACTTAGAGAAGATACGAATCTCCTTGCCCAACCTTTAGCATCCCCATAGAGAATATTATGAAACTGGAAAAAGAGAATGAAGAGTTGCATTAGCATGCAAAATTCAGTTCTAGATCATTATTACACAAGAAATATAAAGCTTAAGGTGCATGAAAATTGAAAAACTAGATTCGAGTAAAATCGAACATAAATCATTAAGCATTAAACATCAAGAATCACATCAGTAGAATATCCAAGTTGAGCAAAATTCTAGTTCCTTTTCTTCTAAGAAACTACAAAGATGAACTAAAAGGAAAAGAAGGTTCACCTTGGGGTCAAATATAATAGAAGCTCTTGAATGTTTTTGCTGAACTGTTTTGAAATATGTTGGGCATGTAGTACAATAGGGATCATTGCACACTCCCAGTTGCCCAGACCTCAGTAAATGTTCATTTTTAGCAGCATATTTGTCATGCTGATCCATCCCATTTAGAGTTGCAAACTTTTCAGCCCTAGGTTCTTCTACATTTTGACTTGTCAAACCAGGAGCTAGCCCAAAAACTTCCTCAGCTTTTCGATTGGTATAAATTGGACCGCTCATCTGAAGCATTGGAGTTTTTCTTTCACTACGCAATGGACCTGTATAGCCTACGAGGTTGACATCATTTCCATAATAATCCATGCCATTCATGGGAATCGACATTGAAGCACTTTGAGTTCTGGAAATATACGCCTGAAATTGAGAATCTACATTTTCATTGAATGCTTGGGGCTGTACGTCTGACAGCATTGGCACTTTATCTTTGTCCATGTTGAACAAAGAAAATCTACACAAGGAAACAAAGTATCTTCAATACCTTTTGATGAAAAACAAATCAAGTAAAATTGGATTCATACAAACTAAAATCAAAACACAGGAAAGAAAAAAGAAGCATAAAGCTCTAAAGCTTTAAATCTTTAACAATTCCACTTTAGTAAATGGGTCACTCAAATCATTAAACTTTGCTTATTAAAGATAAGAGATAGCATTAGCATATCAAATTTTGGGAAAGTTTAAACAGGAACATTAATTAATTTCATAATAAGCCAATTCCAATCCAAGTAAAAGAAAAAAAAAACATAAAGAACATAAGCTAAATGGATATCTTTCAACTTAAACGCCAAAAAAAGGCTAGACAAACAAGTAAATAACTGAAGTTTAAGCAATGCCAAAGCCCATCTAAACATAGATAAACATGTTATTTACCATTTTTGGTGCCAAAGTCAAGCAAATTCAGCCCTTGGTTAACTACCATTTTTGGTACCAAGTCCAAGCAGTAGTAACAGTAATATCTAAGTAAATGGGTAACTCAATCCATAAAACTTTGATTATTAAAGATAAGAAATATCATTAACATATCAAATTGGGAAAGCTTAATCAAGAACATTAGTTAATTTCATAAATAAGCCAATTCCAAACCAAGAAAAAAAAGCTACATGGGTAACCAGAAAGTCAGTAAGTAAAGTAAGCTAAAAAAAAATCAATTTTTAACAGGGCATGAGCAGGCATAAGCTGCTAACCAAGTAAAAACTATACCAAAAATCCAATATTTTACCAAATTTCACATAAATTTAAGAAAACCCAATTGAGAAGTGAGTTAAAATGTGCAAACATTGAGAAAATAAAGAGAGAAATTATAAAAAATGTAGAGAAATAGAAGAACCTGCTAGGTTACCTGGAAGAAACAGAGAAACCCAACTACATAAAGCACCCAAATTGGATTACCATGATCACCATCAACATCAAAGCCAAGAATAGATAATGAGAAGAAGCTAAAGTTACAGAGAATTAAGGGTATGAAATATAAAGACTATCAAATGTCTGAAAAGTGAAGACGAGAGAGAGAGAGAGAGAGAGAGAGAGAGAGAGAAAGGGAAGAAGAAGAAGAAGAAGAAGAAGAAAGCTACAGACTTTGAAAAGTCAACGAATGGCCATGTCTCTGTGACTAAATGTTAACAATACATGTCAAAATAAAAAGATAGAATAGTTTGAAACTTTATAAAATATTTGATCCTCATTGCCATGGTTTATGGAAGCTCTGTCTCGGGTGTAGATAAGAAATTTTTCTGTAACTGTTCATATGAAGCCGTCCTTGGTTGTTTTATTGTAAATGGCCCACTTGAATTGCTTATTTGGCACTTTTTTATTAGGCAAAAAAGACAAATATTACTTTTATTTATTTTATTTTTTTGCAGTATTTAACACAATGGAGACAATAATAAAAGAATTTAAAATTTAATTATACACTAATTTCCTATAATACCCAATTGAATAAGTCATTTTACAAAATAATTATAGTCAAAACGTTGACGTATTGTCAATATGAAAGCAATAATAAGCTATAATCGTGATTATGATTATATGGGGTAACTAATGTTTTGAAGATCAGACCTTACTGGCCGGTTTGATCAGTATAAAAACTAATTCCATGACCATATTATAAGATCAAAATGCTGTTCAAGATTTTTATACAATACATGTTACTATATACTTAAAATTCTATCGATGTTACTAACTAGATTATATTACAGCATACCAAACACGACTTTAATGTCCGTTAAACGACAATTAACAAAGATCAATTATAGGTATTGTTAAGAATCAATGGGTTGTTTTATAGTATTTCCTTCATTTTTGATCCTTCTGCATCCATATCTTTCTATTATAATACCAGAAGCTAAAGGGTTCTGAAGTTTTCCAAAATCTGTTCTTTTTGAAAATCAAAGTCTTACATGCCCTGCAAATATCCACCCAACAAAATTAGAAACAACATTCATGTTATTAGACAGTCTCCTCACATAAATTTCCTTGTTACAAAAAAATCTAAAAGATTCTCACTATATAATCGTAATTAAATTGCATTACAGTCTATCGAACATTGCCGTAAGTGTATGCTTTGAAGCGTAGCGATGAAATTATATCAGATGCCTAAACCTCCATTAGTTATTATAAATAACTAGGTACGTCCTCGAATCAAGTAACTCGTAAAACAATGTTTATATATGTGTGTGCACGTACGCGTGTACATTTATTTAGCTCGCCATTTACAGAGATAGTTTTCTACTAACTTGATTCAAAAACCTCTGTTATGTTAATACTAATTGTTACTCCTTTCAACAAAAAAAATGTTAATGATTGTTAAAAATTGGAGGATTTGAGGATTTTATGTTTAAAAATCTGGGTTTGCAACCAAAATCTATAAAATTGCAAAAAAAATACAAGGATACGTACTAGTATTTAGGATGATTTGACTGAGAAGTGCTACTTCGCTTCAAACGCTTCTGCCGATATCTCCAAGCAACCTGAATGCATGTAGCTGCAAGGCCTCTCCAGTAAGGAGATTCATACCTATAAGAATCCAATATAAAAACTATGTCAGGTAATTATGATGTAGAAAAATGGTTCTTGCTAAAAAATTAAGTACATGAATCTATAGTATAATGCAGGAAAATATATCAGACGTGTTTATCACAACAAACAACAGACTTTTCTCTTTTTCTTTACTTTTTCGGATATTCCACCTCTGAAAATACACATCAGAGATGGATGAAGCCTTTTATACTTGATTCATTGGGGAAAATAAGTAGCATTTCAAGTGCCAACTTGGTGTCCTGTAATAACTATTTAGCATTTCAAGGTTGCTCCGAGCATTACTTGCTCAACATGGCTTCAAATGTTTTCTAATTGGATGTGAAAACTACAATCTTATACGACTACTAGCAGAAGGATATATACGTTAACTATGGATGAATACAGATTAATTCACGATGAATGGTAACACTATTTTCTAACACTTTTTTTGTTAGAACTTGTGAAAAGATGAAATGCTAAAATAAAGGCGAAATGCTTGAATACAGAGTAGCGACTTCAATTAACCAACTCAAAACAAAAAATATTGATCAGTGTAGAAATAACCTTATGGCTGCCTGAACACGTGGATTACGTAAGTTTCTTGAAAAGAGTTCTGTTACTTCTTCAAGGTCTTCAGCGTGAAGTGAAAATGCTTCTACATTTGTCAGGCATCTCACTGTCCTGCTGCTAAGCAATCTCTGTCCACTAAACTTGATTTTCTTTCCATCTGCAAGCATAACAAATTACTCAACAATGTTTTACCTTTTCCTTATGAGTATGATTTGGACATTCCCTAAACCCATAACCCGTTGGCCTCATTTTTCAGTGTGACTTGGTTACTTAAATATTAGATCTAGATGACAGATGTAACATGTTCAAATCTAAAATTCCATCGAGTGAAAGGAGGAAGGGGGGAAAGCTTGCGGCAAATGTTCTATATTGTTCATCGTTCATTTAACTTAAGGCCTTGAATCGTCGTGGAAATAGCCTCTTGCACCAATGTAGGGAGTAAGGCGGTGTACTTTTGCCCAAAGTAGTCACACCCTTCCCCTGACCCTGCGCATAACGGGAGCTTTGTGCACTGTGCTGTCTTTGTTATTTTTTTTTTTTTTTTAAAATTGATGTACAATGCCCTACTTGCATCAAATCTACAAGTTAATAGAAAGTAATATTAAGTATAAGAATAATGACTTTACCTTTGCTTACTGAGGAATGATCAAGACACCACGCAAGAAGTTCCTCACCACAAACATTCCCTTCAAATAAGGGGATTATAGTCCCGTCTTCTCCAATACTTTCCAACTTCCCTCGCACAATGAAAACCATCTTCTCAACAAGGCCACCACGATACAATATTTCACCACCCTTAATGTAGATTTTTGGTTTTAGTCTCTCACAAATGGCGTCCAAGACATTATTATCCATCAAAGCAAAAATCCAAACCTACAAAACATTTTCTTCGAAATTTCAAAAACCTTACAGAGATAATCCAATAGAACGTCAACATGACTATGACGTATACCGACAAACATGAAATCTGTTTTGAGGAAATTTTTTATATTATCATACTAAGCAAACTCATTCAATGAAGATGCATTTTGCAATTCAGCTAGTAGATTCAAGTTGAAAAGAGTTAATAACTGAACCAAACTGTAAAATTCAAATGGAGAACTGTGCAATAAGGAATATATTCAAAATCTCACTTCCTTAACAAATTTGAAGAGGTGTCGTCTGATATCCCTTTGGAGATCTTCAGGCAGATTCTCCAGGAGCATTTCTTCATTTACCCCTCTGGTTGCAGCCCAATTGTACCGTTCAGCTTCATGAACTTTCCTACATATGGGAACCAAATAGGTTAATAAGCAAAATAAGTGTTGCATATTCTAATGATACACTTTTATATTCATGTTTATTTTTTCACATTATTGCAAGAGAAAGGGAAAATATATGAAAACTAAAATGGCACACCTTCTAAGTTCTTCTGGCAACCGTCGATGGCTCATCCATTGCTCAAAATCACGCCGTCTTAGTGTCATTTCTAACCTCCTACGAAGCATAAGAAATGTCATTAAGCCTTTATTTGCCTTACAAAACCAACAAAAGAACTCTCTATGAAGAAGTAAGTTGTATAACAGATGACTCTTGATGAACAAATTTATTGGCACATATGAATTCTGCTCTGTCATATCTATATAATATGGTAAGATGATGATTTAGGATTCTAAGGTTATGATCTATATATTTTACATATGTGCTATTTTGAGAAAACAAATAAAGCAACACAAATAGAGTGAAATGGACCAGGCGAAAAAGTACCTCCGATCAAGAGCCTGGAGAAAGTTTTGGATATTTCCTATAAGAAAAGCAAAGAGCAAAAGGCCAAGTCCAATAATGACCATTGTGAAAAAGGCTTCCCCAGCAGAGTAACTTGGCTCCAGGTTTCCAGCGAGAGTACTGATTTGCTTCACAAAATTACGCATGGCTTTAATTTCACTAGGATTTTATAAGAAAATTGATTCAATTATCACAGAAGTATGAACTATAAGTTTCTAGAACATAAATACAAGGAACGGCATTAGTATATCATATGTCATAACCAAACAAAATTCATATGAACCAAAAAGCAAAACTGTGATATGTATTCTCATATTACATCCCAAACTGAAGAATGCAGAAGTTTATGTATTACATGCACCTCTATATTCTTGTTTGACCACTTTTTAATGTGAAATTAGTGCATCAGCAAGATACAACTTTTATGCATGGGGTTTGCATGACATTTAATTAACTTATGCTACTTTAAGAGTACAGGATTTTCAGTATGTGTTATATTAAATTGGTCTCTCCAACTTGAAAGGCTAGCTTTTGGAATATGGTTCTCCCCAGAAAATATCACAAACACAGCCTAAAAGAGAGATGGAGATTAAATGGTAGAGAATATGTTGTCCTAATCAAACCAAAACGTAACAAAAATAACACACAAAAATAAGACCAAATTATAAAGCATTTTACCTGGAAACCCCAAGACAGTGAATATACGTATCTGGTGACGACACTAGACTGTGCTGAGAGGTTCACCGCTTTGACATATATTCCATATGGATCCTCTTCAGTAAAGCAAGCAGTAGCATTGTCATTATTTATCCAGCTTGTCCATTTATCTTTGGAATCTAATTCTGTAAAATTATTTCCATGTCCACAATCTATGAACTTCAGACAGGAGTCCATTGTATTAGATTCAAGGCAGGCATTATGAAGACATCGATTAAGTCTCTGCCATAAGAAGTGTAGGAGGGGTTAGGTGATAACAAATAATTTAAAATTCACTTATGCATATTACTAACAAAAGAAATTTCAGAATTTTTCTTTTCCAAATAACAATCAATTAAGACATGCAAGCACCAAATAATATTATATACAACAGCTAGCAAAAGGAAAAGTATTCCACCAAGAATAAAAAAAGCTAGGAGTTAGGAATTTATTTTATTTCCTTTTAAGGAATACATAATGCATAAAAATTTGAGGTGCCACTGAATTTAAGCTCTGTGTGGTGTGTGTGCGTATCACATACACAGATGGAAGATAAGATAACTTTAAATTTGAGTGTGTATTTAGAAAGAAAATTTACGAAACATACTATATGAGATTCCCCTTCATGGCATTATTGACATTATTGATATAGATTTACCTAATAGAAGTCCATGGATGATTATTGCAAATGACATTTTAAAGGTAAATTCTAATAGATGGAGTTCATGAAGTTCCATTCCATTGGTCAACATAGACAAAATCAAATTGGTACAGTCAGCAATTATTATTAAAGTTCAAATTTTGATAATTTTCAAAAGTTCATTTCATTTAAAGTGAATTACATGTATGGCAAACAACTGAATTATACTAAAAAATCCACTTGGAAGTTAATGTCAAACCATGAAGGCTCCAGTTGGAAGTTATTTCAGAGTGTACATACATATGCAGTCAAAGACTCTAAGGTATCACATAAATACATTGTACGAGGAGCCATATAAATTTGTAAAGATCTACTAAAAGTTGCTCACCTGCAATGCGAAAAGGTACCAGCATGACCCAACAACATGTCCAGACAACATAATTGTAAGGAGATTTATCAAAAAGTTTGCCTTTGCCGTCTCAAATACGAAGCCAATAGGAGATACACCAATAAGAAGAGGTAAAAACCTGTACAACCTAAGAATGTACTGACCAAGAACTAATGCCTGTAAAACGATTATGGCATTCTTGGTTTCCGGTTGCTCCACAAAGTCTTTTAAGAGCTGCGATGCAATAATCTGCGCAGAGTTACCATCAAAATGAATGATTTATTGTTAAATGGAGATATACACGTACAAAGAGACACTGTTGATCACAAAGAAAGATACATAAAAATTGGAGATTATGATAGAAAATCATCTTACAAGGGATTAACATATCTTTCCTTTAAAAAGTATTGTTTTTCCCATTAAATGGAGTCAACCGTTTTTTTTTTTTTTTAATAAAGTGCATTTTGTTAAAATTTGTTACAAGCTATGCATGATTAACATTTACAATCTAGCTTGATGGAGAATATAAATACAATAATTTATCCATATAGAAAGAAGCAAGCTCTTGACTCAATGGACCATAATAGCTTGATTCTAGGAGTAGACTATAACTAATTAGTCCACATATATAAATATATTTGTATCAATTCTCCATGGAATATATGAAAAAAATTCTCTTTAGTCTTATAACAAAGGTGAAGAAGCATGGACTAAAGCATCAAATCTCTAATGCAAACCTACAATTATAAGGAACTCTTTGTATCATCTCCTATCATATAATTACGGCACCTTCATGAATATCCATAGTATAGCGTCTTTACTTTACATATTAAACATGAACTCCCTTTTTTTCTCTAGTACCCACCAAAGAGCTTTTATTGACACTCCATCATATTCTTTCTCTAGTATGGACTCGAGAATCAAATCCGTAATGCAAGCTTACAATCATAAGGAACTTTGTCATCCATCCCTACCATCATTGCACCTTCATACATAGTACTAAAACTGAATTATTTTTTTCTCTAATACCCACCAAAGAACTTTCCTCAACACTCCATTGTGTGCTTTCTCTAGATTAGTGAACATGCTTCACAAAAATATAGCGTCTACACTGCAAAAAGCCAAAATAGCTCTCTATGTTCTATCACTCCTTCCCTAGGCTCCATTGTATGATTCACAAGGTCAATACCACAATAGTTCATGCAACTTTAAATATATCTTTTATTCTATACATATGGGAGCCAAAAATGCTCTTGTTGCACTCATTAGGTATCTTTCTACCAATTAATTTAATTGAATAGTTTAAAGGAACCAAAGTAATGTTTACGCAATAAATTCTTCCTGTGAAAATTTATTTTTGTTTCATCCCTTTTTATTAACAATCATCTCTTAATGAACAAATATTCCACAAACTATCGAGATTCAAGGTATGAAACAAGCACTATGCTAACCTATTTTTTTGATTTGTCTTTACATTTTCCTTATAGAATGTAAATTAAATTATGTCAAAGATCACTGAAGTTAACAATATCAATAGTAATTTGGAGCGAGAATCATGAGTTCGAGATTTGACATTAACTTATAAGGTTCAAGATTTAGTGATTAACCCATTTTTCTTGCAAGCACTAGAAGGGAAATAGAAATCACTAACCACCAATAATATGAAGAATGAAATTAACTTACTTGGGGAAGTGGTAATACATTGAATAAGTCTACCAAAAAATATCCAGAAAAGTAGTGCCAAGCAATTTTCTTCGGCTCGTCAACTAGTTGTCCAGCACCAACTACTTTAGAATCAGGAGCTATATAAGCCAACCTAAACTGCAAAGAATGGATTAAGCGATTGGTCCAACAATGTTTTAATATGAGGAGTTGCTACTTTGAGGTATTCAATTGTAATATATCAAACGAACATGCACAGAACAATTTTTAAATCATCAATAATAGGAAAGCGAAATTAATGTACAATGCATTTAAAGCCCATTTGTTTTGCCAAAAAAAAATATATATTTTTTCCCAAAAAAATTAAGAGTATATAGCTGAATTTGCTAACAAGTGGTCAATGGTGTACTGCTAGATCTTGGATGATGATATATTTTAGTAACATGCAACAATGTGGATAACAAAAACAATATAGAAAACGATATAATAAATAACATACGGTAAAAGATATGAGTACCTGAAGAAGTATGTTCAATAAGTACATGAAATCGGTAGTGCTCCTAAGAATTATAAGTACTGTAGTCATACGCCAATCAATGTTCACGCACTTATTATCCTGCATCCAGGGAAAAAAAAAAAAAAAAGAGGAATCATGAAGCTATAATTAACCCAATGAGAATATGAATGTGACATATAGCCAAGACAAAAAGTAGCAACAACAACAATAATGTGGGATGTAATAAAGAGTAACTCATGCTGGAATTGTTCTACACCCATTAAGATGAAGATGGGCATCAAATGGAAAGTAAAATGGGAAGGAACCGTTAGTCATGCACAAAGATAGAATTTAATTTTTTTTTTTTTTTTTTTGAGGAAAAGAACGTAATATATTTAAATTAGCAGTGTGTTCAGAAAATGAGGAGTCATTAACTATCAAAACAGACATACATATAACGTCATGACCATCTAATTTTCATTCTATTCCAAGATTAAAATCAAAGAAGTCAATTAAAAATAATAATAACAAAATGAAAAATTTTACCTGCTGCATAGAAAGCAAGAAGAAATATAAAGGGTCCACAGAAATTGCTAGTAAGCAAATGATAGCAAAAAACTTGCTCCACCATTGAACAACTTTGGTATGTGGATTCATAACTACTGGAATACAAGCACCTAGAAAAGATACAAATTTCCTTGCCCATCCTTTAGCATCTCCATAGAGGACATTATGGAACTGGGAAAAGAAAAGAGTGTTAAAGCAGTTGCAGAACACTATTATTACTAAGAATTAAAGCAATTGGCCAATTGACACAATAAAGTTATGATCTAGAGAAAAATATATACATCCTATTAAATAAAAGCCAATTTGTGTTCTTGTTTCCTTTCTCATTCTTCCCTATTTTCTCACTCTTTTGTAACATAGGACCTTAACTACATTCAAAATCAGAATAAAAGCCCCAAGGAAACCTCAATTAACCTAGAAATAATTCAGTCTATGAATTGTGCACTCTAAAACTAAGCAGAAACATTAGATACAACAAAAATTACAAGGCTTGCAAAATAATCATTTAGATATGCATTCTCCATATGTTATGCACATAGAATCATTGACTCCCTTTCATATGATAGCATGCAACCAATGTATACCATTAAACATCAAAAATCACATGCTTAGAATTGTAAAACAATATGCCGGGTCAAAAAATTTCTAGCTTTCTTTTCTTGTAAGAAAATCAAAAGGTAAGCAAAAAGGTTCACCTCAAGGTCAAATATAACTGATGCTTTTGAATGCTTTTGCTGGGCTGGACCTGCTGGTTTAAAATATGTTGGGCATGTTGTGCAATAAGGATCATTGCACAATCCCAGCTGCCCAGACCTCAATAAGTGTTCATTTTTTCTAGCATATTTGTCTTCTGACCAATGATGCTGATCCATCCGTTTAAAAGAAGGAAAATTTTCTGTCTTGGGATCTGCTATGTTTTTGCCAGTTGCACCTTGATGATGTCGAAAATTCGTCTCACCTCTACCACTGGTATAGATCGGACCACTCATCTGAATCATTGGAACATTTCGCTGGCTACGCAGTGGACCAGTGAAGCCTACAAGGTTGGGTTCATTTTGAAAGGTATCCATGGGATTCATAGGAATTGAGATAGCACTCCGTGTCCTGGAAAGATATGCTCGAAATCGAGAATCTTCGTTTTCATTAGACAATTGGGCCTGTGCATCCGACAGCATTGGCACATCATCTTTTTCATAACTAGCCATGTTCAATTACTAAGACCTACAAAAAGAACACTAACCATGCTTAACATTTCAGATTTAGAAAACCATGTATAATCAAGTAAAAATCAAATAAAACTAATTTGATACAAAAGAAAATACAAACTGAGAAAAAAAAAACATAACTACAGCTTCAAATACATAGGAATCCCCCAAATGCATAGCATCAACTCCTCATAGCAAACAAGAACAATAAGTACAAACTAACATACTATAGGGATGAAGGATAATAATAGTAAATTCACATCCCTATTAAAACTTTTCACTGAAACACAAGTACACTTGGCTTCTAAGCATTTACAATGCCAGGTAGCACTTAAGCTTATATTAAACTTGCACAACAACACTCCAGCAGAGATTTGTTAAATCCAGATACCGCCTTTCATACATTTGCATCCCAACATTGCCGCGAGTCACAAACACACTAATACCGAATTCTGGACAAATTGCTAAAATATAATCTTTTTGGCGGTGAGTCACAATCAAATCATACCTATAGAACAATCATTTTGGCTCCAATTTTACCATCATCAAGCAAGAACAACAACAATGGTTCCTAAATAAAATTAAAATATATGTCCAAATAAATTGGATTGATTACTCACTCCATTAAATTGCGTTGTACAAAGATACAGCATTAGCATCTGAACTTGAGAAAGCTCAATCAAGAATCTTAACATTATAGTAGCCACGGCGATTCCAATTTGATCGAACGATAGTCTACTGTTCATCAAACAGGGTGACAGACAGAATCGTTCGGATATTTTTCAACTCAAACGGATGTCCAAACAAATTGGATTGATTACTCACTCCATTAAATTGCGTTGTACAAAGATACAGCATTAGCATCTGAACTTGAGAAAGCTCAATCAAGAATCTTAACATTATAGTAGCTACGGCGAGTCCAATTTGATCGAACGATAGTCTACTGTTCATCAAACAGGGTGACAGACAGAATCGTTTGGATATTTTTCAACTCAAACGGAATTCTAAAATCAAGAACTAGAACTAAAGATCATAAAAATGTACGGAATATTTGGACTGAAATCAAAGAAAATATCAACAAGATTTCGGGAAAATATGAAATTGTTTGGATATATGAGCCAGAAGTAGAAGGAAAAAGAATGAATTTACAAGTTTAACCTCTACTGGTTTTTTTTTTTTTTAAATATAAAATTTCAGTTATAACAAGTTTATTATATAATTTATTATCATTATGCGAACTTTTTTTTTTTTCCTTCAAAATCCAAACAAGTTAAAGAGAAAAATACAAACATACTAGTATATATTTTCCGTATCATTTTCCTTTCACATTTTCCAGGAATCCAAACAGAATAATAGAAACAAGAGAAACGAACCTGAAAAGCAGGAAAAGAGCAGAGCAAACTAGTAGATAAAGCAACCAAAGAGCATAATAATCATCATCATCATCATCGAATCGGATCCACGCACAGGTACAGAAATATACACTCAGCAGCAACCAAATTACAGAGAGGAAAACGGAGATTTTGCAGAAGAAGTTAGGAGATAGAGCAGTAGCTTGCTTAGCAGCAAAATTACAGAGATGAAAAAGAGATGTTGGAGAAGAAGTTAGGAGATAGAGCAGTAGCTTGCTTAGCAGCCAAATTACAAAGAGGAAACAGGAGATTTTGCAGAAGGAGGAGTATAGAGCCGTCGCTTGCTTAGCTAGCAAGAAGAAGAAGAAGAAGAAGAATAAGTATGAAAAAGTCAGTCAATGTGAGTCTGCTTTTGGGAATTAATTATGCAACATTTTTTTATTTGAAGTAAAAACTTTTAAATCAATGTTTTCAAACCAATATTGTTTTTATATGTATTTATTAATATTTAAATAAGCTGTAATTATCTTAGCAAAATATTGTATTTCTAGCGAATTTTAGTTTCTGTGCATTAGGTTCTTTTTATTATCTCTATTCTATCTAATTTATAACATTATTATCTCTATTCTACCTCAACATTTTGATAGTTTTTTGTTTTTCAATTTTTCGATTCGGTTAATCGAAAAAATCGGTTCGGTTTTCGATTATCATTTTTAACATTTTCGGTTATTTCGGTTACCGAAGCAGAAAGAAGAAAGAGAGGAGGAAAAAAAGGGCGATTTTCTTCTTTTTGCTTCGGTTTCGGTTCGATTAACCGATTTGCACAGTCTTTTCATAACAGGTTTTCAAAAATTTGGTTAACCGATCGATTATTTAGTTTTATTTTCGGTTAACTAAAAATTTCAATTTCAGTTTTCGATTAACCGAAAAAAATTCGATTTCAGTTACTCATTTAATGCATTCGATTAACCAAAAACCGACCGGTTCAGTTTCGGTTCGGTTAACCGATTTGCTCGGCACTCAATGACATCACATTTTAAGCATTTTGGCCATCATAAAGCAAAGGGATGCGGATTCTTGCTCTAACTTCAGTGGAAAGCAAGTTTATGGTCCTATTTGATCTGCTAGTTTCTCAATACGTAATATATAAATTCTGCAATTCTCTCCTTCATGCAGGCAAGTATTTTACGTAAAGTGATTGTCTATTAGCAACATTTATTATAACAAATGTAATTTCAGAATACACCAACATATTTCAGACAGATGAATTAGAAGATATTGCAAAGCAAGTTAAACAATCATTCAATCACAATTTGTTGAGGAACTTCTTCCTGCTTTGATCCTTCTCCATCAATATTTTCTATCGTAATGCCAGCAGTTTCCACTGTTCTTGCCACCCATTCTTTAAGGGGTTCTTCCTCTAAATCAAGTCTTAGAAGCCCTGCAAACATCCCACCCAGGAAAGCAACTGGCTCCTGCAAATATCGAAACGACAGTAAGTACGTTGTTATGACCTTGTTCGGCAACAGCAGCTTTTACAATGATGTTTAAATAGAAATGCTCATTGCTTCAAAGAGGTAAGATCTCTAGAGAATATGTCATTCATTTGATTTATTGTATCCAACATCAAATGCTCAAATGCTTGTAATCATTTTCAAAACGGGATAAATTCTCCGCAGTTTTAAACAATTATAAACCAAACGCTATCTTTCCAGCACCGAAAATTCAAACCACGAACCAAACAGCCTAATCCTCCAACGGCAACAAGCACTTCATGAAAGATCAATTATAGAGGACTGAAGGGTCAATCGCCACATTTATCGTGATTATAACCATCATCAATCACATTATCAACACTCTCAAATAACAAAGATCAATTATAGACTATAGCATGGAAACTGCATGCAATATGATCCAATCATGCTTGTTTCTATTTGGTCACACTTTAAGTGGGATCAAACACAAAAGTAATACAGAGTGTAATACATACAATAAATGAAAACCTCATTTTTCTGCAGAAACTTAATGTACCTTACAAAATATATCCAATACCAAACAGAGCATTCATAAACATAATGAACCAACTCCCACTGAAACTAAAAGAACTCAAAATTAAGTGACACCTATATGAGTGGCCTACTCCTGAAAACCTTCTGGTATCTCATAATGAGCGGATGTGCAATCATGGAGTTTATTCCTAAATGCTCTATGGATGTCTGTTCACTTTGCATTTCTCCCTTTACAAACAGGAACCAAACACCGAACAGCTCCTGCGGTCATTGGAGAATCAAAATGTTGAATTATTGTCATATTAAACTTTATTGGCATTTCAAATGCCACCATAGTTTGCAGCCCTTTGACATTCAGCAAAGCCAAAATTCTAATCGAATGTCTTATAGCCTACTAAAATTCCGCTTTCATAAGGAATGTAGCCTGATGTGGATCTTCTGCTATTCTAGACATCCAATAAAGTCAGAATCAGTATACCAAATGATCCAAAACTGATATCACTTTTTGTATGTGAGCATACAAACCTTAATTCTCTGAAGATATCATAAAAATTTATTGGCTGCCTAACAATGATCTAACTCTGGATCATTGAGATATCAACCTAACATGCCAACTATAAACACAATTTCCAAATGTGTACAAACTTGAATATCATCAGACTCCACTTGAACGATGCATAGGAAATCTAGTAGTTTATTCTCAAAACACTGTTCGAGCTTTAATTTATTAAATTTAGCGATCGAGATAAAATCTAATTTACATTCTTGCATATCAAACATCTTGTGTATAATCTAAATGCAGCCCTTTTGTGATAATCCAAGAATACCGTATTTGGATCCCTAATACAAAAGCAGTTTCACCTAAAACTGTCATGCAACAACACTTTACAGTTGTCAACAAGAAGTGTAACATTGACTTATGAAACAAAGATATAAACCTACTCACACAGAACTTGTGATACATACAATCCTGAACAGTGTTTATCTCAAAACCAAAAGAGACAACTACTTGATGAAACTTAAAGTATCACTATTCAGACATTTACTTAAGCCCATAAATAGATTTGCTTAATTTGCAAACCAGTTGCTTTGAATTTCCAAATACAAAGGATCTTGAGTGCACCATATAGATCATTTCATCAATGTCTTCATTGATAAATACAATCTTTAATCCATTTAATTAAAGCTCAATATCAAACTATGCAACTAGAGTCATTGTCATACTAAAAAGAGTCCTTCGATAAAAACTGAAATGAAACTCTTTATAGTCAAACTCATCCTTCTGAGTGAAGTCTTTAACTGCAAGACATGACTTATATCTCTCCGCATTACCCTTAGGATCTCTTTTGGTTTTAACACTTCATTGAAAGCAGTTTCCTAATTATAATCAGTTCTGAAATTTTCCCATCAGTTTCAAAATCCAAACCTTAAGTAAAATTTCTGACTTCTATTACAGCTACTAAAAAGCACCCTCAAGCAATCTATATTAAATTCAAATAAAAAGATAAAACCAGTTTAACCTAATCAAAGAAAGATACATGAGGTTCAAATTCAATAAATGTTTGGGTTTTTATTTCAATAAGTTTTGAGGCCTGAAAAATTGAATCCCTCTTTATATCAGTCAAATCTAATCCAACCCTTTTACTATAAATTCAGAAATTTCAAACCTTTGAACTTAAAATCAAAGTCCCCATAAATCATAATCAGATAGAAAATGTTTTTTTTTTTTTAAAAAAAAAAAAGGCACCTTGAGAGCTTCTTTAACAACGGGCTGATCGATTATGGGATCGAAACAGGACGAAGCTCTGATACGGCCTACCCTTTTCGTAATTAACCCTTCATTTTTACACCGATTCAGCCCAAAAGAAGGAGAATAAGGTAAGCACTGTGGTAAATGGGTTTCTCTCAAATTCCACTGAAAAATAAGAAAAAAAAAAGTTAAAGAAATTAGATATTGATGAAATGAAATTCAAAGGAGCGATGATGAAACGGGAAATAACAAAATCCTTACCATACCACATGATAGAGAATCCAAAGAAACTGCCATTTTTTTTTCCCTTCTTTCTTCACGAGAGGCTCTAATGCTTTCTCAGTTTCTGGTGCTTCTTCACTGCTTGTGTTGTGTTAGCTACTCGTAATTTCCAGTCACCGGGAACCTGCCACGCCGGTGGTTATTATTAAAATCAAATACTAGTATGAATTACAATAATACTTATTTATTTATATATGTAAGTAGACATGGCAATGGGCCGGGTTGTCGTTCGGTCCGCTTGGCCTAACCCGCCAACAGTTTGGACCAACCGTCATTGAACCGGAACCAATCGAATCGTGACCAGAACTGATCAGTCGGTGGACCGGTTCAGTTTCAATATTTTTTCGAACCGTAACCGTTACGATCTGTGAACCATTGTCGAACCGTGAGCAGAACTGGTCAGTCGGCGGACCGGTTCAGGTTCAATGATTTTTCGAACCGTAATCGTTACGATCTGTGAACCATTGTCGAACCGTCTGAACCGTTTAATTGAACCACCGGTTCCGGTTCCATTACTCTTCGAACCGTGGTCCGGCTGATTGAGGCTTGAAACCGGCCCGTGGTTAGCTCTATATGTAAGTAATTTTTTTTATTTGGAAAAAAAAGCATTTTGTTATATATAAATAGTAATCTCTTAAAAAATAAATAATAATTTTAAGTAAAATAAAATAAAATAATAAAAATAAAATATTTTATTATGAATATTGCAATATATCTTAGGTTTACCATTAATTTCTCCTTTGTTTAAGTTTGGCCTCATATTTAATAATTTTAAAAATACAAAATAAAAAACTATAAAAATCAAAATTATAATTTATTTCTTCTTCTTTACATTAGCTTTTTCCATTTCATGTCTTTGATTTTTACCTTTTTTTTTTTTTTTGTCTATGTTTAATTTATGTTTAGCAGTTGAAGATATAGAGAAAGAGGAAAAGGAGCAAACATGAATGGGAAGGCTTATGTCTCAAAGGAACTAAATGCCAAGCATTCTAAGGTATTTCCATATTTTTCTTTTATTTTCATATTGTATATTTTTTAAAAATGAAAATAAAAAAATAAAATTAAAAAAAAATTATTATATTCATCGAAATTAATTATTTAAATAGTTATTAGTTGTTTTAGACATATAGTTATTTAACGGTTATATAAATTACCGCTAAAATTTTAAAATCATAAAAATTTAAAAATATATATATATATATTCCCTTTTAGCCGATCCGAACAAAAAAATATAAACCGCATTAACTGAAAACCGAATCATATAAAAAAAAAACCAAATAGCAACCGAACCGTATATTTTGGTTTGGTACCTCTCGGTTCGGTTAAAAATCTCAGAGAAAATTACTAATTCAAAATACAAAATCCCACACTCAAAAACAAAACAAAACTACACACTCCATCATATAAAAACAATCAGTTCAAAATCAATGGCGATGGTTCTCAAATCTGAACACCGCGAGAACCGAGACGAACCAAGGAAAGGAGCAGGCTAGTGGCGTCTTCGTGGCGATGGAGATCTGGCCGTCGGCTTGGCGCTTCTTCCTCCTTCAAGCGATACTTCTAAAGTCTGAAACTAGAAGATTTATCGAGCAATACTTCTCATTCAACCGATCAGAACGACGCCATTAAGTATCGACTTTTACTTTCTTCAGTAATTGAAAAACTTTGCCGCCTATGAGAGTGTAGTTGAAGTCGAATGCAGAGAAAGAGAGGTATAGGCGAAGAAGGCAAAGAAGGAGAAGGGGAGAGAGAAGAAAATAAGTACGAAGAAGATGGACGAAGAAGAAAAAATATAGATTTCTTTATTATTATTATTATTTTGTCTAATTAATATTTTGCATTTATTGATATTTACAGATTTTGGAAGGCCTTCTGAAATTAACAGAGAATAAAGAATGTGCTGATTGTCACAGCAAGTATTATATAACATTTTTTAGCTTGATTTTATAAGAATTAATGCTTTTATTTTTTAAAAATAATTTAATTATATTTTAATTTCAGGGCACCAAGATGGGCAAGTGTCAACCTTGGTATATTTATATGTATGCAATGTTCAGGAATTCATCGAAGTCTTGGAGTGCATATTTCCCAGGTTCACGACTAAACTCTACTCAAACAGTTATATATATAATTTTCTTTTTATTAAACACGTTTAAATAAATAATAATAGAGTAATTTCCACTTAATTAAACAATAATAATAGTCTTAAATAATAATAATAGTCTATTTTTTTGCTTGAAAATAGGTAAGATCTATTACTTTAGACACTTGGTTACCTGATCAAGTAGCCTTTATGAAATGTAAGGATTTAATTTTCTATTAATTTCATGTTAATTTAGACTTAATTATAGGGAAAAAAAAAAGAACTTATTTTTATTTTTTTGGGCAGCTATGGGAAATGAGAAGGCAAATCAATATTGGGAAGAAAACTTACCATCAAATTATGATAGAAGTGAACTTAGTAAATTTATCCATGCCAAGTAAAAATATAATGTGATTTATACATCATAAGTTTATTTATTTATTTTTTTAATTTCCATTAATTAATGGTAATTATTAAATTATTATAGGTATGGAGAGAAAAGATGGATTTCAAGAAATAATAAAATACAATCAAATGAAGTAGAAAAGGTGATAAATTATAGAAATAATGGCAAATGTAGCACTCCAAAACATAGAAGAAGGCATTCTCTTGGTGAAATGAGCTTTAAAAGATACTTTGCTCAATGTGAACCAACTTCAACAAAATCCAGATGGGTAAGATTGAAAAGTTTGACAACTTTTTACACATTTAATCGTCGTGTAAATAGATTGATACTATTGACTAAAATTCATATTGATTGTCTCATGAAATAGCAATAGAGCTTTTCTAGATATTTGTAGTCTGCGGTCTAATTAGGCAACATCTTGCTTTGGACATAAGCGTTGCTAGGAGTAAAATTCGGGGAAAAAGAGCCTATTGTATAACTATTTGAATAGCGTTAAATTGTTAGAACAGACAATAATAAGGTTATGCAAATGTCGGATTAAGGTTCAACTTGACCCGAACTTGACAACTTGAAATAGTGGGAAAAATTTAGAACCGAACCAAAGTTAGATGTGGGTTTGGTCAGATTTGGATTGGGCTGACCCCAAAACCAACCATTAACAAATTCTGCAATTCAAACTTGAATAACTTAAAACTTGCCTTTACAAAATTAAGTTTCTCTCAACTAATAGTCGAATTATTGTTGTCTCACTCTTATAGATGATTGCAATTAGCACTTCTCTTTGTAAAATAGGTTTTACAATTTCCATACAAAATAATTTATGGATTTTCTTATCATGTAGGTTTCTTTAGACATGAAAAATGATAAAATCTGCGTAGATCAATCAAAGGAACAAGAGTTGGAGAAATCCATGAAGAATAAAGGAGAAGAAGGTACCAGAGACATGGACCTCTTCAATTTGCTTTATGTCAATGAATCAAAACAGGAGAAGACCCAAGAAGATGTAATTCCTGCACGTTGGACAACTTTTGATTGTTAGTGTATTTGTATTTCACACTTCAATTGAATATTCTAAGCTATTATTTTTTTCTCACCCACAGTTCATCAATTCATGAATCTACTTCAACACACCCTTTGAATTGGCTCAAAATTTGCTAGAACCTCTCATCATAGATATTCACTAATGAAATTTTATTTATAACCTTGGTTTGATCATTGATGAATCTTTCTGGATTCCAAAACAAACCATTGATATTTTTCTAAGATTCTTATATTCAGGATAATAACTGTTTAGGATTTAGGATTTAGCATCTGGGTTCATGTGTCTCATCTTGTGTTCGCATCTGCTACCTGTATCGAAAACACAATTACTATTTTCATCATGCACCAGTTTCTTTTAGATAACAATACTAAGCACATGTGCCATAAGAAGAATGCTTTCCTTGAGATTATTGCTTAAATAATATAGCTATAAGAGCAATGATCAGAGTAAGAATTCATCTAGGGTCATATTTTGATTCCATTTCTATAAAACCTAATCATACATCAGAACATAAATAACAGCTCTATCTCAACCCATATATTAAAGGGAAACATTTAGAGTGAAAAATAAGTCGAACCTGGACAGAGATCTTTATTTATAGATGCACATGGAATTACAACATCACTGCTATTGCTGGTTGTGCAGTGTACTTGCAGGAATTAGTTTCTCCTGAAGCTTTGCTACCCGACTCTACATAGAATATGTTGAAATGATAAAGGAAAATAAATTACGAAATAATGCAAAAAAATATTCGGACATACCTGGGAACAAGTTAAAATCAATTGTGTTCTTTATAGTTAAAATACTACAATTTTAAGTTTTGACTTATCTAGTAAACAAATCAAAAAGCTCAATTTGATAATGTCCATGAACAGAACTTACATCTAGTCCTTTGCTATTGCTAGTTTATCTCATCTCAAGTGTAGAAAACTTCAATACCAGTTATGGGGATTAATGATGAAAAAGCGACATGACAAACAATGATCACATAATAAAATGGAAAATTTTAGGACTCCAGAAATGGATCATACCTTGAATGATTTAGATCGCCGAATGGTAGGATCTATCTGTAAACAGATGGAATATGACTTCTCAGCAGCACTATATTGCTCCATTGCCATGAAAGCATCACCTTCACACATATATGCCTACAAACTTTGAACAAATTAATATATCTTCTTGACAATAATTTAGTACCAGTAACTGATATATATATATATATATATATATATATATATATTCACACACCCGAAACATATTCTATTCCAAGGACTAATCATACTGCAGTTTTGACACTTACGTGGCCATGATTAATCCCTCCTCATTACACCCCAATAACCCAAAGAAATAGTACGGATTCTGTAGTAATCTTCCCTCTAAAACATAAAAAGATAGCAGAAAAGAAATCAATCTTTGCACAACACTGTTAAATAAACCTATTTTCAATCCAGAATCCTGAGTTTTATGTTGCAATGGAAAACATGCACTTCTAGAACGATAATTCTTTAAAATTAACCAGTTGAGTTTTCTCAAAAAGAAATGGATAAAATAGAAGTTATAGGATCACCAGTAGAATATGAATGGATGCCATTGCTTGCTTTATCTTACCTCCAGATATTGAGGAGCTAAATTCAAAGCTTGTTGCGCATCTTCAAGAGCCCCTGTATGGTTTCCCATTGCCAATCTCACAACAGATCTGAATCAAAAGCAACCTTGTAAAATTGATTTTAAAACAATGCAAAATTATGCAGAGACATGATCCAAGCTCTCGATCATATTCTGTAATGCTTATCAGTGATTGTTTTAGAACAAAATTTAAACTCTATAAACAAAAATAAATATAGAAACAAACCTGCATTTATATGTAGTATGAAGACCACTATATGGTTCAAGATTTATAGCCTGCAAAATTATGTATAAAATTGCCAAAATACCACTCCATAACTCAGTTATTCAATTTTTGTTCTCCTATTCGAACAAAAAAGAATTTGAAGAATTCAAACTTGAATTAACCTGAGAAAGTAAGAATTCAGCTTGGGAGAAATTGGTCTGATCAAATTCAACCTGAGCTTTGTTTCTTAAAGCAAGACCATCCAACGCTTTCCGAATTGCTTCATCATCTTGACCAACTACAATTTTAGCGGCGGAAGTAGCGGTGGCGCAATGTCCGACGATTATCCCTTGAGGAAGAATTGCGATATTAGGACCAGCACCGCACCGGCCTAAGCAACCGCAGGAGTTGACGGCGACGTTCGGAGGAGAAAGCTCTTTGATTACTTGTAATGTCTGAAACGAACCTTGTCGACGGCATGTTCGGTTCGTACAGACTCTGATTTCTTCTGTAGAGGTTGAAGTAGCTAGAAGCTTCGATTTTCTATGGCTGGATGATGAAGATGCTGATAATGGAAACCAGAGAATATAACTTACCGCCATTTCTTTGTTATCTTCTTGTATTTTCAATCGCGCCAGTTCTTGATTGGGGGTAGTCGTTGGATGGGATTGGTTTGGTTCGATTGGTAATTTTAATTGACTCGGATTAACTGAAACGATTTGATTGGATGAAATGAAAGTGGGATGACGGACTGACGGTTCATTTTTGTTAACGGAACGAACTAATGGAAAAGTACTATTTAATCCCTAAAGTTCAGATTATATTATATTTAGCTACTATTCTTTGATAAAATCATATCATGTTCTCTATTTTTTTTAGTTATAGTTGAAAGTAATTATATGTACCATTATTGTTCATGGCCACCATAGAGAAATTCTTTATTTATATGTGAAAAATCGAGATCTGGTGATATGACATAGGGTCTTCTAAAAGTGAAAAATGTTAGAAGTGCGTTCAATTTATTCAATATCGATAACTCTGAAAAAGAGAGTTGCGGGTTGGAACGAGTGTATAACACAAATTCTTGAAATTCCTTAGGGATTCTTAATCATTGCTGAACTAATTATAACACAAAGTTTTATATCTTTAATTGTTGTTGAACTAATTGTAACACAAAATTATATATCTTTAATTGTTGCTGAACAAATTATAACACAAAGTTATATATCTTTAATAGGTCTGTATCATGATCACTTTTCAGAGGAAGGATAGAAAAATTGAAATTTATCTCGTAATGTCATGAACAAGGAAAACGTTATTACAAAATAATAGCTCAGGAAAGAGCACATAACTAAACAACTATCCTTATCCGTAAAGCGTAAGAACTTTCACTTAATTAAGTCCATACTAAGTGTGGAAGGTTGAAAATACCTTAAGCAAATCAGATACAATTTGAAGAATTTTTTGCCGGTTCATTGATTAGGACTTAACAATTTGAAGAATTTTTTGCCGGTTCATTAATCAAGACTTAACAGAAGAACTTTCTGAGTTTTCAAAAAAGTATTAGCAATATCAAACATACTCTAATTAAATATAAGACATGAAATTGAAAAATTACTCACTCAAGGATGTAATTGTAGTATTAGTTAAAATTTAGAGATGAAATAGTAATATTATTAAAATAAATATACTCAAAATATATATTGAAATTGGACGGATACACTCAATATTAATCGGAGGTGTAGAAATGATAGAGTTATTTTATCAAAATTTAATAATACAGTGATTAAATTGTAATATTAGTCAAATTTAAAGGATGAAAAAATAATTTCGGCGAACTACTGAAATCGAATGAACCAATTTCAAAAATAGTCGGTTCAAAATCAATTCAGACCCGACCCGATTGGGAAACCAAAATAGCGCGAGGGTTTAAATATATTTGATTAGGGTTTCAGTTCTTGTTTGTTTAGGAAGAGGGAAAAATCAAAAGCCATGGCTTTCTGGGGAGCAGAAGTTAAACCAGGCAGGCCATATACCCATTTACCAGAAAACAATACCGGAAGAGGAAGACTCCATATTTCACAGGCGACGTTAGGGTCTGGTAATGGAGAAAAAAAAAGTGTAGTTCAATGCAATGTAGGAGACAAGGCTCCTGTTTTACTCTGTTCTTTATTTCCTTCACAATCAGAATCATGTCAGTTGAACTTAGAATTCGACGAGCTTCATGAAGTCGTTTTTTCAGTTATTGGTCCTCATAGTGTTCATCTTACTGGTTATTATCTACCCAGAAGTAGCCACCATTTCCAGAACGACGAGTCGTATCCTAATTTATTTTGTTCTTTTATTGTATTGCTTTGGATGGGTTTGTTTTGTTTAGTTTTTCCTTTACAGTGATTAGTGAATCTTATGGAGAAGATATTGCAAATACTGAGACTGAAAGATCGGATGATGATGATGATGTTGGTAGTGAGGAAGATAAGTATGAAGATAGTTTTATTGATGACGGTGATACAGAGGTTGCTCCCCATTCTCCTATTTTTAGTGATGGTACGTTTTGAACTTTTACATCTGGGTTCTTGGGATTATTCATTGCTGATTTCAGAATGTAAGTTTAGATTTTGGGCGTTGAGTTTGAAATTAGTAGTTATTAGCAATTTAGAATTGTAAATTGTATTTATATAGTCGTTAAATTTTAGAATAAGTTTTGTTCTATTGTGCTCTTGTATTACATTTACTTATAAGCATTTCTCTCTTTTACCTGGAAGAATGATTAAGTTTATAAATTTTTGTTGCTGGTTAAGAAATTTAGTGGTGGAGGTAAAGTTTTGGAACTTACTTCTGGATGATATCTTGCTTCATGGAATCTTTGACTAATGTGGCAAGTATATGTCTAATTAATTATTGGTAAGTCGGGAAGCAAATATGTTCAAATGCTACAATGTTTTTAATTCTGTTACACATGTTTGAATGCATTCTTTTAGAAGTTTTGAATATATCTATCCATTAAAACTTTTCTTATTTAACTAGTGAAATTGTCGAATTGTGGTCATAGATGCTTGAGTGTGATAATCTTAACTTTTCCTGGAAGAGTGACTTTATACTTATTCATTTGTATTTGTACATCTTCTGTTACTGATTTAAGAAATTTTATTCTGATGTTTTTGATACTTAAATTTTGTGTCATTATTGTTATCAGTGTCCAAGGAGATATCACATAGAAGGAAGCCTAAGAACAAGAAGATTAGCCATAGACGGCTTAGGAAGAAGTACCAACTGACGCTGTCTGAAGAGGACTTGAGTTCTCAGCAAAATGGTGCAACTGGCATGCTGACATCAGATGGTGAAAATGAAGACAGGATTCCCATTTCTTCCTTATGTAAATCTTCTGCAAGCAGTGTATCAAGAGAAGAAAAAAAAGCAAGCGAAGAAACAGGAGAGACAATTCACAAGGAGGTTCAAGATGTGACAGAAAGAGAAGCAGATGGCGTTGTGGACGGTTTGTCAAAAAGGTACAGGATCCCATTGGAAAGTTTTGTTAGCTTTAATATGATCTATTGGTTTATGTTCTAAATAAATCCCCATCAAGGCTTGTGAAAATGTTGGAAATATTACTTAATCATTCTGAATCTATCAACATATTTGTTGATACAAATCTAAACGCATTTGGTAAAAGCTAGTATAATATGCATGCATAAACAATGCCTAGCAAATCTATTATTCATCAATGTGCTACAAAGAAATATGGAACAAGGAAAACATTATAGTTTTGCTGTAAATTGCTCTTTATGTTTGCCCACATGTGCTTGAATTGGTTGATTCACTAGTGCAGCCAGCCTGATAAGCCAAAGAAGAAAAGTAAAAAGCAATACAAAGAGGAGGAACAGGTTAAACCTGAAACTGGAGATGATTTTTTCTTTGGCACAATTCTTAAATGGGATCAAGCTAAGGAAAGTGAGACAAAAGCTGACCAATCAAATACAGATATGACTGTAATAGATGATGACAACAAGAAGAGCGAAAACGAAATGTGAGTTTTTCTCTGTATTGTTGATACTTTGTATAGAATCTTAAATGTGCATGAACTTGAACTGGTTGATTTACTGGTGCAGCCAGCCTGTTCAGTATGAGCCCATTCTACATTCTACTGAAGTAGGCTCAGGGAATGGTTCAAAGCCAAAGAAGAAGAGGAAGAGACAATCCAAAGTGGAGGAGACAGTTAAAGCAGGAAGCGAAGATAATTTCTTCTTCAGTGCATTTGTTGAACCTGATATAGCCAATGAAAACAAGACAAAAACTGAAGAAATGAGTCGAGATATGACTGTAATCAATGAGGATACTGATAACTATAAAACTGAAAATACTAAGTGGGTTTCTCTTGTTTTATTAAACTTTGGATGGATCTTAACCATGTGCATTATTTAATTTTTGATTTGTTTGTGCAGCCAATCTGGTCAACATGCATCTATTCCATCTACTCAACTAGACACAGATATTGGTGTAAAGCCAAAGAAGAAAAAGAAAAAGCAAGCCAATGTGGAGGAACAGGTTGAAGCTAAAAGTGATGGTGATTTTTTTTCCAGCACAGGGGAGAAAACTGAGCAAAGAGAGACAAAAGCTAACCAATCAAATCAGAATATGACTGTAATGGATGAAGAAAACAAGGGAAATGAAAATTATACGTGAGTTTTTCTTGCCTCGTTAACACTTGAGATAAACCTTAACTACGCACACACTTAAATTGATTGGTTTACTTCTGCAGCCAAAGTGATCATCCGGCTTCTGCTGTACCTTCTATTCAAGCAGGCTTGGAAAATGGTGTAAAGCCAAAAAGGAAAAAGAAAAAGCAATCTAAAGTAGATGAACAAGTCAACAGTGAAAGCGAAGATGTCATGCAAATCAAGACAAAAATTGACCAATCAAATCAAGATATGACTTTAATAGATGAAGATAACAAGAGAACAGAAAACAATAAGTGAGTTTTTCTCTCTCATGATACTTTGGATGAAATCTTGACTGTTTATGCACTTGAATTGGTTGGTTTACTTGTGCAGACATTTGTCTGGCCCACCTTCTGCTGAAGTAGGCTCAGAGAATGTTGTGAAGCCCAAGAAGAAAAGGAAAAAGTCATCCAGAGCTGAGTTACTGATTAAAGCTGCAAGTGAAGATGATCATTTGTTCAGCACAAAGGCTGACCAAACAGATGAAGATGCGACAGTAGTATGAAGACAACAAGAGGAATGAAAATGACAAGTGAGTTTCTCTTTTCTTATTATCTCTTCCTTTAAGGCCAATAGGTTAATAGGTTGGTGAGATCTTTAATATTTCATTCTTTTTGAAGTGACGACTGTAAATTTAAATAGGCTAGCCACAAAATTGTCTCTTGAATTTCATGAAAACCTTTATAAATACACTCTTCACGACAAATCTAGATAACAAATGGCCACAGGTAGTTCTTGCTGTATTTGCTTCCATTAGTATTAGGCATTAAAATCATGAGTTTTATGCACCCAAAATAATCATAAACCTTAAAGATATTGGATTTTTGAAACTAGCCTTAATCCTCTATATGGGGTTGCAGCAAACTTAAGAGGTTATCCCAAGGCTGCAAGGACAAGAAACATATATTAAAGTAACATCTCAAACAGATTCTAGATTAATTCTGGACCACAATTCTAATTTTATTTTCTGTAAACTTAGAATTGAATTTCTTGATTTCCTACTGCATCAGTAAAGTATGTTGTTTCGTATAGTTCTTACGTACAAAATAGAGTTTTCCCATTAGATCTCCGCTGTTGCTAGTAGTTTAACAAACTTAAGTTTTTGTTCGTCAGGCATTCTCGTTGCTGAGGAAAGAAATCGGTTGAATTCTCACTCTTGACTCGTGTAAATGTGCATAGTACTGGTGAAATTCCAGGATTTTGTGTTCAGATAAACAAAAGTGGTAACCCTGAATTTCCTCGGTAGAGCATCATATCTTGCTTCTTTTTTTCTACTGTAAGGCACTCAAATTGTTGCAAGTATGAAAGGTTAGTGATGATCAATGTGTGAATGAGCATATCTTCTAAGAAAAGGAAAGTGATTGAAGGTTTTTGTTTTGGTCAAAGATTTGATTTGGATGCCTGTGGTTATGGCTACTTTGTTTTTGCTTCCATGTATGGTGTATCAATAGTGCAATATTGTTATACTGCAATTAATATAATTAAATTTAAATTTATTTAGGGTTTTGGATTACGCATATACATTAATTTTGGTATGACATTTAATTGTAGATTACAAATGCAATTATAGTCGGACAAAGTATTATTATGATCGATTTATCTAAAGATAGCAACTTTAGAATGTGAAGAATAAATTAAAAACATCAAGAATGTTTTTTTCCTGAAAGGAGAAAGGAGATCCGTTAAGCCAATCCCTCCTCTGACTATTCGACTAGTGGTGACCACGGGCCGATTCCGAGCTGCAGTCTGCCGGGTCATGATTTGGGAGTGGGCTAAACTGTAACCGGTCCGTTGAATCGTCGGGCCGGTTCAGAGGGATTAACCGGCGGTTCGGGAGCAGTTAATCGGCAGTTCGAGAACGGTTCACGATTTATAATAATTACGGTTCGAAATTTTGTTGAACTTAAACCGAACTGCTGACTGAACGGTTTCGATTCGGACTGGACTGGACCGGTTTTTCCACGGGCTGAGCCAGGCGGGTCCAGTGGGCCAACCCGGCCATGGCCACATCAATATTCAACATTCTATAATGAGATATAATTAATATAAATATATAAAAAGTTAATTTTTAATTATTTTAGAGAATAATTATAGTAGGGGATAACAATAGCTTCTCGCTCTGCCTCTTTTAACAACTCATGTCAACACCTTTTTTAGGGGATAATGGCTGCTGCCGCTGCAGATGCTGCCGTCAGTGCCAATGAAGGAAGGAAGAAGAAAACGAATGAGAAGAGAAGAAGAGCTGAAGAGGGGCCCAAGTAATTGTCTCACTTGGAGAAAAATATCACATTTAGTCCTTCCATTTATCCAGCTCTTTCAATTTTTGATGATAATTTAAATTAGGATTAGGAGGTGCAATTTAATAATATTCAATTTGTTGTTAAAAGTTGAATTTGGGGTGAAATTGAGATAAAAATTTAAGTATTTATATTAATTTTAAATTATCTCATTTTGGTTTTATTTTATTCAAGCCCAAATTTAACTATCATTCTCTTAATAGGGAGCTGTAAACAAATAGCATAAATTTTAGGGTGAAATTCAACAATTAGCACACATTTTCAAAATTTAAAGAAATAGCACATTAATTTCTAATATTCCAAAACTGCCCAAACCTAATAACACCGTTAGCCAACAGTCCTTCTTCCATCTCCCGTCGAAATTCATTTACTTTCATCTCCCGTCGA